>SKCR01027783.1:0-33384 GCA_019454045.1 Zanthoxylum bungeanum
GAAAAGTCAAGAAACATATAGATTATGTGCATGTGCAAACATCAAAATTGGATTATATATCATATATGAAGCATGACTAATGTAATGGATGAAGATCAGACCTGCTCTGATACCATTTTTGTTGGGGATTGGCGCGGGCGCAGCGGAAGCTCGCGGTTCGGGTGAAATCGTAATTTTAAAACTTTTTAAATTACCGAATAAATTATTCAATATCCAATATGAATAATTCATTCATATTTCACCTAAACATATTTATTCGATATCAAATAATGACATAAATAGTTAAGAAACATAAAACTTTTACGAAAACGTTTTTCCACAAAATGGCATAAAACACGTTTTTGACCGAACCGACCACCCAATACACATGAGGGCTGCCCAGGTCAGCCCCAATAGTATTAGGGCAGTTCATGGGCTGCCCGAACAGTGACCAATTCACTGTTTGGGCAGCCGTCACCCGGTTGACTCAAAAGTCATCCGGTACGCCGTTTTTCTCCGTTTTCGCATATTTCAACTCCGAAACAACTTCCGGAAATTTTTCCAACACCCAAAACACATACAATACATTTATATAACATAATTTTTATCACCATATGAATAGTTTTTCCAAATCTGATCCAGAAGCAAAATATAAAATTTTCATGCTTTAATCCAACTTTTTCAACATTAATCATATTAATCATAACACTAATTCAAGTCACCACAAATGAACCACCCCAGAACAATTCTAGGCATTATAAGAGTGGTCATAACACTCTAGAATGGAAACTTATCATCAAATAATAAAATTGAACAAATATTACAATAATATCTTTCAATTCTACTTCACACATGCTCAAATCCTTCCATTTCATCTTCCAACACCAAAAGCCTCAATTTTAACAAGTAAAGAAAACACTAGAACTATTCTAGCAACACAATAATAAGAAACTAAATTTTCAAACTCAAGAAGATTAAAGATTACCTTTTAATTGTAGACGCTGGTTTTCGCCCGAGGTCCACAATTGAGATTTAGTATAGGGGCACTGGCGATCCTGCAAAACAAAGATGGTAGAGTGAGCGGGAGCAGACTACCCACCGGTGTGGTGGGTGCCGGGGGCACTCCGACGCTCAAGTCAGTAGTGGAAGTGAGCCGTAAGTAATGGAATATCAAGGCTAGAGACTACCTTGATCCCCATGTGATGCCGTGAGGGAGGTAGGATGGTGATTACATGAATTCTGGAGAGAGCCCCCTTTCCTCATGGAGCCTTCTTTCTTATATACCTATATGAGGGTCTGCACTTGATTACTCGTCTGTTGAGTCTTGGTAACGGTCGGCTTTATGAGGGATATTCACTGCATTTGCCCGTTGTAGGCTGGAAACTGTCGAATTTATGTATTGTGTTTATGAACTTAGGAGTTACGTGGGCCGGCCTCTGGATAGTCCTTCGGTTATGGGTGTTGGTGTTCATCGGGCCTGGGCCGACATTATGTCTTTGGGGTTTGATTAGGAGGCTTCAGGGGTGCGTCCAGTATTGAACCTGAAGTAAAATGACGAAACTACCCCTGGACCGAATTTGGCCCAAACAGTTTGTCCCCTACTCTCTAAGTCAATAGTCATTGGCTTGGAGAGTACTTGACGCATGTGTCACCTGGGACGAGGCCATATTATGTAGCTGTGCGTTGATGCTGCCTACTAATTGAACCAAACGAATGTTAAGTTATCAACTTGAGTCTACAAGAGCCATTAGGGAAGTACCAAATCGATTGAACCAGATGAAGGTCAAGATATAAGCCATACAACATGTAATTCCACGTCTACAAATTGACTCGACATGAGTCTATGGGGGATGTCCCCGGTCGACTGGACTTGATGAGTCCAGGGATGTATAATTCATACGACATGTGTATCCATGTCTATAAATTGACTCGACATGAGTCTATGGGGGATGTCCCCGGTCGACTGGACTTGATGAGTCCAGGGATGTATATTCATACGACATGTGTAATCCATGTCTATAAATTGACTCGACATGAGTCTATGGGGGATGTCCCCGGTCGACTGGACTTGATGAGTCCAGGGATGTATAATTCATACGACATGTGTAATCCATGTCTATAAATTGACTCGACATGAGTCTATGGGGGATGTCCCCGGTCGACTGGACTTGATGAGTCCAGGGATGTATAATTCATACGACATGTGTGATCCATGTCTATAAATGACTCGACATGAGTCTATGGGGGATGTCCCCGGTCGACTGGACTTGATGAGTCCAGGGATGTATAATTCATACGACATGTGTAATCCATGTCTATAAATTGACTCGACATGAGTCTATGGGGGATGTCCCCGGTCGACTGGACTTGATGAGTCCAGGGATGTATAATTCATACGACATGTGTATCCATGTCTATAAATTGACTCGACATGAGTCTATGGGGGATGTCCCCGGTCGACTGGACTTGATGAGTCCAGGGATGTATAATTCATACGACATGTGTAATCCATGTCTATAAATTGACTCGACATGAGTCTATGGGGGATGTCCCCGGTCGACTGGACTTGATGAGTCCAGGGATGTATAATTCATACGACATGTGTAATCCATGTCTATAAATTGACTCGACATGAGTCTATGGGGGATGTCCCCGGTCGACTGGACTTGATGAGTCTATGAAGATATAAGTCATACGACATGTGTAATCCATGTCTACAACTTGACTCGACATGAGTCTATGGGGGATGTCCCCGGTCGACTGGACTTGATGAGTCCAGGGATGTATAATTCATACGACATGTGTAATCCATGTCTATAAATTGACTCGACATGAGTCTATGGGGGATGTCCCCGGTCGACTGGACTTGATGAGTCCAGGGGATGTAATTCATACGACATGTGTAATCCATGTCTATAAATTGACTCGACATGAGTTGGGGGATGTCCCCGGTCGACTGGACTTGATGAGTCCAGGAAGATATAAGTCATACGACATGTGTAATCCATGTCTACAACTTGACTCGACATGAGTCTATGGGGGATGTCCCCGGTCGACTGGACTTGATGAGTCCAGGAAGATATAAGTCATACGACATGTGTAATCCATGTCTACAACTTGACTCGACATGAGTCTATGGGGGATGTCCCCGGTCGACTTGACTTGATGAATGTCTATCAAGGTTATCACTCTACACTCTACTAGACCTAAGAGGTCAAAGAGAGTTTCACTCCTCATACTACGATACATGTCAAATACCAATGAGGATCTTTATTCCTCACGCTACCAGCCTTACTCCAGAAGACCTAACAAAGGTCGGTGAGGGTCTAAGGTCGAGTAGACATCATGGAGGTCCAAAATAATTTTCACTCTACCTACTAGATGAATGTAGTTCGATTGAACCTGACGTAGGTTCTAATGACCTTCTATTCTAAAATAATTCCTCATGTAGTCTAGAATTGGTAATATTTAATCAACGTAGTATGGAAAAGATGACCAACCTTTCATCTCTTCTGAGGAAGGTGACGTCCATGTATTGTCGAATGAGAAAATAAATGTCATGCCTTATACATGCTATGTCAAGTGAGACATTCGCCTCGTGCTGAACGTATTGTCCAATAGGACATTCACCTCATGATGAACCTTCATTTGAGCATCCTCTTTGAATCGAGTCTACATCTGTTGTCAAATAAAACTTTAGCAATAGCCAATATGTCCTTCGAATCTTGTCGGCTGAAATCTGAGCCCCTAACTGTGACCTATTCCTTGTAGACCAACACAGAGTTGTCACTAGTTGTCTTCTAATCAATTGACCATGAATGAAAGCTCGAAGCCTTATGAGGTTTTTGAGGGTTTGAAATACACGGCGAGCCAGGGAACCCCTAAAAGCATCATGCTCCTTCACGCTCGAATCATTCTCCGTATCCGAGTAATCCATTGCCTCTCTCGAACTGAGTTTGCTCGATTTGTGCCTCGAACTTCGCGTCACCACTACCAACCCTAACTTAAATTGATAAAATGATGGCGAGTGAACTCGAGCCTTCCCCATCGAGTCAACAAGTCGAAATGTTCTTGAGGGTTTCCGGCCAGTGAATCGTGAGTATATTAGCTCAAACGTGCTGACCCAAATTTATAATGGGACAGCAACTCTGTAATCAAATCTTGTCGCTCCACTTCACTCGATTTAGCCTCCTTTGAAACCCTTGCTTCATATCTTCCTTTGTCTTCAACCTTCATTTGTCTCCCTTAGTAACGACAGTACCATCATCAATGAGTTCACAATTATTCCCCCTTGTTTTTTTATCGCCTTCGGTACTGAAGGCCTGTAACCGAATACTCTTCGAGCACAAACCAGAAGACGAGGAACAGAAGCCAAAGCGCTCTCACAATGAACCCATTTAAGCTCGCTACTAGCCATTAACTACTCACCTTCACGCAACATATCACTCAGTGACAACTTATAAAGGTTTGATTTTGAAGAGGCAGACATGGATCTTGTCAGCTCCATATTCTTTGAAATGGCCGGCAATGGAGGCGACAGTGTTGTGGGACTACTTTCTAGGGGTTGATGATGTTTTTTGAGAAGTGGGTTCTGCTAGGTTTGGCATATTGGCGAGGGATCTTTTCTGGACCTTATTTTGTCGAGTGAGGTTCATCATTCAGCAATTTATTCCATGCTACACTTGTGTGGGCATGTTTGATGAGTTGTCAAATTGGGCTTAGGATGTTCATAGATTTCTTGTGAATTTGAGTGACTTGGCTACATGGGCTGGAGGGATGCTTCTGTTTTATGTCGAGTGAGCAAGTTGTGCAAGGCTATGGATTACGTGTAACTATACAGAGATTTTTATGGATTCTCCTCTGTTTGTAGAACATGTTAATACTGGAGCTTTATTAGCTGTGCCTGATGGGGAGGTTCATTTGAGAATGTCTGAGAACGCCTATCCCATTGATGGTATAAAGAATGTTGCCTCTCGCAACCTCCATTTATAGAATAAATTCCTGGTGGGGCCACATCATGTATTCATAGAGCTGAGGTATTGAGGGTTGTTCATCTGGTTGGTGTTGTCGCAACAGATGGATCTAATCACGGAGCAGCAGCCACGGGGCTTATAGTCAGTGTAGTATGACACCAGCCAAAAAATGAAAGCTGTTTTGCCAATCTACTTGCTCAGTCTCCATCAATAATGGTAGAAAGCATATAGCTGTTATCTCTAAAACAAGCTCTCTCAGGGCCTATTACAAGCTCTGCATTAAATCCTCCCACATATGCATCTACTGATAGACTGAAAGCAAATTCTATGGACACAAGGGTCGGAACAGTCATTTCTGGCTACCTGAATTGTATTGAACAAAATGCATTCCCTGAGGCATCTCAATTGCAACAGAACATGATACCTGACCCTCTTCGGAATGAATTAGAAAGGTTACGTAGATCAGCAGATGGAATCATTAGGATCCACGAAGGTCTTTGCTCCACTCTACCGAATGAAGGTACAAAGGAGTTTATACTCATTCGATGAATGTAGTGTCGTCTGCGATCTTTTAATAAGTGTCGAGCCCTAGATCTGTAGTGTCAATTGGGATCTTCAACTAGTGCCAAGTCACACATTGTATGTGGACATCATCATCCAGTCTTATGCCACACACTGATGTCGACTGGTATATCCATAACAAGTCCTAAGCTTTACATCGTGTGAGGAGGGTCATAATGTCGACTGGGTTGTCCATGCTGAGTCTTCTGTTGAGTGTAATTCATCAAGTCGTCCTCCTTATGTCAAGCCTCCGCTTCGTCATATGGTATGAATGGAAAGAAAATGGTTCTAATGACCTTCATCTGAAGAAGCTAACACCTCTTTCAAGTAGTCTGTAAGTGATGCCAATCCGCCCACAAAGGCTAGAGGAAATGAAATTCTATCTACGCTATCTGAAGTAGATTGTAACCTCCTCAAGGAGTCTTGAATATAAATCAATTATGGAGAATATTTCTTGGTTGATTGGGTATACCGGTGATCATGAGGGTATCCCCATGTCGACTGGAGGAAGTTGTAGAATAGTTCAAATGATCGCCATGGCCCCACGGTGGGCGCCAAATTGTAGACGCTGGTTTTCGCCCGAGGTCCACAATTGAGATTTAGTATAGGGGCACTGGCGATCCTGCAAACACAGATGATGGTAGAGTGAGCGGGAGCAGACTACCCACCGTGTGTGTGGTGGGTGCCGGGGGCACTCCGACGCTCAAGTCAGTAGTGGAAGTGAGCCGTAAGTAATGGAATATCAAGGCTAGAGACTACCTTGATCCCCATGTGATGCCGTGAGGGAGGTAGGATGGTGATTACATGAATTCTGGAGAGAGCCCCCTTTCCTCATGGAGCCTTCTTTCTTATATACCTATCTGAGGGTCTGCACTTGATTACTCGTCTGTTGAGTCTTGGTAACGGTCGGCTTTATGAGGGATATTCACTGCATTTGCCCGTTGTAGGCTGGAAACTGTCGAATTTATGTATTGTGTTTATGAACTTAGGAGTTACGTGGTCCGGCCTCTGGATAGTCCTTCGGTTATGGGTGTTGGTGTTCATCGGGCCTGGGCCGACATTATGTCTTTGGGGTTTGATTAGGAGGCTTCAGGGGTGCGTCCAGTATTGAACCTGAAGTAAAATGACGAAACTACCCCTGGACCGAATTTGGCCCAAACATTAATCTCCAATTTTCCTAAGCTTTTTCTTGTTTTTCTTCACTTTCTTCCTTGAATTATCAAGAAATATTTAAGAGCCTTTTTAGGAAGATGATTCGGCCATGAAGCCATAAAGAAGAAGAAAAAAGAAAAAATTCCTATTTAAAAAACAAGATTGACTACTGAAGGAGGGGGTAAAATGGTCAATTTCCAAATTTAATCCAATTAAATTAAATCAAACTTTATGTTAGCAAATCAAATTGCACACCTAAAGTTTAATTAAAACATGCCACATGTCACCAATAATAATTAAACATTTATCATAACAATTATGAAAAAAAGGATATTATTTAATTATTCAAATATTTAACATTTAAATATATAAATAATTAATTAATATAATATTATTATATATATATTTTTATTTACATTAAATAACAAATACATATATTAATGAGATGTGTCAAAGTCTCATTTGACATTAATTAATGTGTATCTATTCAAATTATGTATCAAATACAAATACATAATAATTAGGAAAAACCCACCTTAAGGCCCCTGTACTCTCAATATTTTTTACATTACACCCATGTACTAAATTTTATACACATTGCACCCCTGTACTCTCAATGTTTTTTACATTGCACCATTGTACTAAATTTTCTACACATTGCACCCCTGCATTCTCAAAAAATTGATATTCCACCCTTATTTTAACGGCAAGTTAACAGAGTTGAGAAATATTCTGACATCACCCACCCATATTTCGGATTGGACCGATCAAATTTTTTTACTTTGAAGTTATGCTAGGGCGCATAACTATATGTTAGGGCGCATAAATATTCTGCTCATTATGATACATTCAAAAATCCAACTAATTTATTGTAAAAATTAGATCAAAACTACGATATTGGAGTGTTATTAATGAACAACAAAAAACAAACAAAGATGTTTCACGATTATCAGACATCATTCCTAAAGAACGACAACGAGTATTACATGTCATGCGTGCACATTTATAGAAAACACCCATTTTTTTAGCTCTTCTCTTTTTAGCATAGGTGCTTCTTCCTAAACCAGGAAGATATGACACAAATAAGGGTGGGTGATGTCAGAATATTTCTCAACTCTGTTAACTTGCGGTTAAAATAAGGGTGGAATATCAATTTTTTTAGAGTGCAGGGGTGCAATGTGTAGAAAATTTAGTACATGGGTGCAATGTAAAAAATATTGAGAGTACAGGGGCCTCAAGGTAGGTTTTTCCTAATAATTACGATTGACCAAAATTCCCGAAAGCATGTGTTTTCGTTTAACCGTTTAAACGATTCGAATTAACTCATTTAATCCGATGAAGTATTATGAATAATTTGTATTATTCATAACGCGTTGCCCAAGTGCTCAACGAGTACACTTCATATAGTGGGACTCTCTAAGTTTAGGTTTATCCATCACGAAATCCAATTTCGTGTCCATAATTCACCCACTCATGAATTATGATGACCACGGATAATCTCTCTAAACTATGCAAGTCGAGGTCATTGCATACGTATAATCCCTCCGTCACAGGCTATCCATATTATACCTGAGATATATATAAGAACGTCAAATCCTTTCGGTATAATATAGTCGACTTTTTCAAATTTACGATCTCTAAATAACACTCGGAACTGATTTTCGAAGTTATACCACGGCCATGGATTTACTAGATCGCAAACACGTGTAGGATGCATATGCCCTGTACACAGGACTGCCAAATTCTATCTTGATAAGCACAGGATATCAAGAGCATCAGTCCACACCCAACGAACAGACGGAGGTCTGATATAAATAGATCGGTGACGTGACTGCCATCAAAGTGTGGAGGATAACTCATATATCCACAGTGGTATCTCAAGTCTAAGGACCATTATGCTCGCTCAACTCGAGAAGATTCCTATTGACGTTGGTGTACCATCTATTAGGAAATCTTCAGTGAGTCGTTCAATGTTTATCAAATAAACACCTACATGTCTATACGAGTCTCCTGAGAGTCATGGTTCATTTGGATAAACCATCGGACCAAGTCACGATATACGACATGTACTGGTCTCAGTGGATTTTACAAACCGACCCGTGTTTGTAAATCTTGACCAGGAATTTTATTTAAGGATATACAACTTATAGTGACCCTTCTCAATGTCAATTACAAACTACGTTGTAACTGCGCACTACGTTGTAAATCCTAGGGTTTTTGTCTAATATACACGTATCACTAAATCAGATTTAGTTTCAATATAATCATAATTAGAAATCTAATCGCAATTAGATCAAATATGTAAGAGGTGCTACCTGTAAATAAGTAATATTATGGAAAAAAGAATTGTTCGTATTCATGAATCGGACATAAATACGATCCGGATTGGCACTCTGAGCACCAACCCTAACAAATCATCGGTGTTATTTTCTCCATCCCTTAACTTTTAAATATCACAAGTTTATTTTCATATTTGCAGATTAATTAGAAACTTGCTATTAAGGAATATATTGTGATTGGGAAAATTGACTTAAGCTAAACTGATAAAGCTACTAACTTAGTAGCATAAAATTGACAAGAATTTTAATTCCGTAATATTTATGCCGTAACCCAATCCACCGCCTCTTGGGTATATAGAGTGTGTTTATTGTGTGCTTGTAGGTAATTTCAGTTTGATATTATATATACTTCATTTTCTGTAAGTAAACTCTCATAAGTAGGCATATTAGTTGGTTTTATGATGCTTTATATAGGATTATTCTGTAGAAAATCAAGAAAATTAATCAAGTACCTAATATATTTTTTCCTCACCCTAGAATTGTAAAAAAAAAAAAAAAAAAAGAAGAAGAAGAAGAACAATTATATGTAAAGAGACTAACTATTTCTAAATCAGTGAAGTTAAATATTGATAATTATCCCGCGATCAATTACCAATAAATCATAGCTCATGATTAGGTTATTTGTCCTATCGCTAACAGAGGGCCAAATGTGCAGGATTTTAACCTGCACATTCGTTGTTGTTGAGATGAGATAATATGATATATGCCATGATAAATTATAAATTCAAATGTTTGAGAATTAAAAATGAAGCCGTTGTAGGAACCAAAACAAAATTAGGAGAATAATCACAAAAATAATTAATAGGTAAAATGGAGGAAATTAATAATTAAGACCACCTAATTAGGTAGATCAATCTGGTAGTTATGATACTTACATTCGTAGTATATAAATTGGTTAAAGAAACAAAGAGGAAACATAATTTGTTGGGGGAGAAGAATAGTTGGAATAAAATAACCTTTTCTCTTTCATAACTCACCCACATTGAAGAAACTCAATTGATTGAGAATCCAAATGTAGCAGCGAAATAGCCTTTCAATTGTCATCGAAAGGGCAGAAACAAGAAGATTTTTGAAGGAAAGGTGGAAGAACCTTTGGGGTAGTAGCAAGAGCTGAAGCTATGCTTGATTCTTTTAGAAGAATAAAAGAGTTAGATCTAAATCATAATCTTCGTGAAGAATTAGTGATGAAAATGTCATGAAAACCTCCTCCAAATGGGTGTTACAAGATAAATGTGGATGCGGCTACCAAGATAGAGAGTAAGTTATCTGGGTTGGATGCTGTCATTAGAGACTGAAATGACAACCTCATAGCTGCAGTGGTCAAGACTTCAAGGTTCTTTGGGGATGTGATATATGTTGAAGCTGAAGCTGCAAGTTGGGGACTACAGTTAGCAAAATTAGTAGGAGTGAATTCAATTGTCTTGGAATCAGATGCTAAGGGAGTTGTGGAATTGATAAATAACAGGTGCATCGGCATTACAGAAGTGGACTGGATAATCTCAGAAATCAAAGAAGCCAGTAAAGTTTTCCAAGACTGCAAATGCATTTTCAGTTCTAGAAATTGTAATACATTTGCTCATGTTTTAGCAAAGATAGTTTTAGATAAGATGGAAACTGTTGTATGGCTGGATACTTTTCCAGCAGAAATTATGTACCTCCTCCACAATGGTGGTTAAATGAGAAGTATTACTTTCATTTCAAAAAAAAAAAAAATTGTCATCGAACCCGCGTGAATGTGGCCTTTTTCTGTGTCATATGGCAGAACATAAAGAGGGAGCGTACAAAAATATATGTAAGTTAGATTAGATAAGATTGTATAAATTAAAAGATAAAAAAACACAAAATTTAAAACATGTTACATTACATAAAATGTGCATTTTTATTCCTTTTCTTAGTTTAATTCTCATTTTATTAAAATGAAACACTCTTTCAAATGTAATTTTGTAACATAAACTAATCGTTCAAAGAAAGATTTTGAGTTTCTTCTTCAAATTTATTAAATAAATTATCATAAAGGGGTATGTCTTTTAATAATAACACAATTTATTATGGATAGGATTTTGATACGATTTAAATGATATAATAAGACAGGTGTATTTTAGAGTAAGGTTAATTTCACTCAGTCACCCCCGTTTATTGAAAAATATAAAAAATTTCCATTAATTTGTAAAGACATCAATCCACCCCTTCTCTGTTTTAATTATCTGATCGTTAAACAGATAAATGCTGACATAATTCGTAAATATTGTTCAAGCGTATCTTGATTTTATGTTATGTTTCGATAATGAAGAACAAAGAGGTAAAATATTAATTATGTTATTTAATGGGAGTGAATTAGTTTAGTTGTTAAAGTTTCTTAAAGTGGAATCTAAAATTATGAAATTTGTTCACATCTTTCTCACATCATTAAAGAGAGATTTAGTTTTCGATTATGTTATGCTTAAAAATATTAAAATTGCTCCTTAAAATATAAAATAAAATGCACAAAGGCTCGTGAGTTTGACTTTCCTTTTCACATTGGTCTCTCTTAGAGAAAATCCTACATAACTAACCGTCAATTCTTAAGTTAATTTTTTTTTTTATTGAGTTAAGCCTACAAATTTTAATATGATATAACAACTAAATAAATCCACGAGTAAACTCATGCTACTTATCAATAAATCCACGAGTAAACTCATGCTACTTATCAAATAAACAGAACCATATAAAAGACCAACCTACATATGAGAGTTAATATGGGCGAGAATCTCATACATCGCTTAAGAAAAGTGAAAGAACTTAAAAAAAATAAATCTGGACAACCCATAAATAGATTTCAATAATCTTTACTTGAATTGAGATATTATGTTGAGCATAAGTGGGACCTAAGTGAAACTTACGGTAGATAAATTTTAACGGATAATTTAATATTTAACCCAAATTCAACTCAATATTAATGAGATACTTCAAAAATTACAAAATATATTCATATTAGGTTATACTTGAAAATTATAGGGACCTTGATGTTATTATACAAATTCCAGTCATTTCTATCCACTGGCTCTTTTTGTTCAGACCAGTAACGCAACCAGAACCTTCCATTTCACTTGCACTTCAAAAAGAAAATGGCGACCGAATCCCAAGCCGCAATCCGCTTCGGCATAATCGGCGCCGCCGACATAGCTCGAAAGCTCTCGCGCGCCATAACCCTGGCTCCAAACGCCGTCCTATCAGCCGTCGCCAGCCGCTCGCTCGAGAAAGCCGCAAACTTCGCCAAAGCCAACAACTTCCCACCGGAAGCCAAAGTGTACGGCTCGTACGAGGCCTTACTCGACGACCCAGAAATCGACGCCGTTTACTTGCCGTTACCGACGTCGATGCACGTCAAATGGGCCGTCTTGGTGGCGCAAAAGAAGAAACATCTGTTGATGGAGAAGCCCGTGGCTTTGAACGTGGCGGAGTTTGATGTGATTGTGAAAGCTTGTGAGGAAAATGGGGTGCAGTTAATGGATGGAACCATGTGGGTGCATCATCCGAGGACGGCTCAAATGAAGGAGTTTCTTTCTGATCCGCAGCGTTTTGGCCAGCTCAGAACGGTAATGTCCAACTATTTATTTTAATATTTAATCAGAAATCAAATTTGGAATTTCCCAAATTACCCCAATTACCGGAAATACCCAATTTATCAAACATTTTGTATTTTGCTCATTTTAGTCCAAAAGTGTCAATTACACAATTAAGTGTTTCCAAGACACTACCAAAATGATTAATTGACATCTAATATGCTCAATTGAATCCATAAAATGAAAAGCCCCAATTTAGGATTATACATGAACCCTAGAAATTTTAATTAATCAAATTAATCAAATTTCCATCAAATTGACTTTTAATCTAGCATTCCAATAATCAATCCAACATTTTTAAAGTCCCACCACATTCAAAAACACCCAAGAACAATTCTAGGTTTATATAAAGTGGCATAAAAACTCTAAAATGACAACTAATATTTTCATAAGAAAATTAAACTCTAATAACATTTATTAAGCTTAAAAATTCATCACACATGCATAATCACTTTCAACAATCATCCAACAAGCAAAAACCCAATTCAAGAGAGTAGGAAATGAAAACTACATCAAATGTATTCTCACCAAGCAAAAGAAACAATTTCCTAACCAAATGATTAAGAAACTTTCCTTGAATTTCAAAATTCTTTAAGCTTAAAGCTTGATTTTGATTCCACAAATTTTTCTCTCACTTAGGTTTTACTATTGCTCTCTCTTTTGTAGTTGTTTTTGAAGAAAATGGAAATTATCCCCAATTTCCCTTGATGGCCGAAAGTTGTAGCCAAGTGGGAGAGAGAAAATTTTATTTTATTTTAACAAAACAATTTTGATTAAATAAAACAAAATATCTCATCCCACTAAAATTGCCAACAAGTCCAGATGTCACCTAAATAAAGCATCATACACATGTCTAATACATGTGAAATATATACTTTTGAATTCCTAATTCATTTATTTAATAAATTAATTAATTAACACTTTAATTAATTAATCCATTTAATCAAATTTATAATGTATTTCTACATTTACAATAAATGTTAAAATACATTCTAGGTTGACATATGTGCCAAAAAATATTCGGTAATTAATTAATATATATATAATCAAATTATGTATCAAACACACATACATATTAATTTACGAAATTACCGAATACCACGAATGTGTAATTTTCATTTAACCATTAAACGATTTCCGAATAATCAATATTATTCGTTATAAGTCGTCCTGGTGCTCTACGAGTATTTTTGATTATGTGAGATTCTCTAAGTTCAGGTATATCCGTCACGGGATCAAATCTCGTGTCCATAATTTACCCACTCATAAATTATGACGAACACGGATATTCTCGTTGAACCATACAAGTTGAGATCTTCGCACACGTATAATCCTTCCGTCATAGGTATCCAGATAAATACCAGAGACATAGATATAATCGTCAAATCTCATAAGGTATTATCCCGTCGACGTATAGATTCGCGATTTCTCAATAACAGTCAGAACTCATTTCCGAGTGTACCATGGCCATGGATTTGATAAATCGCAATCTCATGAAGTGGATACCTAAATCCTGTACGCAGGACTGACGGATCCTCTCTGGACACATCACCGGATATCATGAACATCAGTCCACACCCAACGAACAGGTGGAGGTCTAACTAAAAAGGTCAAAGACGTGACGGTCATCAAAGTGTGGATGATAACTCATATATCCACCGTGATATCTCGAGTCAAAGGACCACTATGCTACTCAACTCGAGAAGATTCCTATTGACGCAAGCGTACCATCTTCCGTGAGTCATTCAGTGCTCATCCGCTATGAACACCTACATGTCTATACGAGTCTCCCTAGACTCGTGGCTCACTGAGATAAACCATCGGAAACTAATATTCCGATATACGACATGTACCAGTCTCCCGGGTTTACTTTCGGACCAAGAATGTAAACCTTGACCAGGAACAGTTTAAGAACGATACTGTTACAACGTTTCTCAATGTCAATTGCGACACTTTTGCAATTACGTTATAACTTAATCATTCCTAGGTCTAGTACGTCTTTACCATTTCTAATAAAAAATATTGACGAAACTGTAAATTTTATTCATAACAAAATATTGTTCATACACGTATTTACAAAGAAATACATGATAAATCGGCACGCCGAGTACCAACTCCAACAACTACTGGTTAGAGCATATCATCATTGTTATATAAAGGAGTTATGTTATAATCGCTTAACACATGATAATTTGTAGTAATGCCATGTCATAGGTAGGGACGGTAGAAAATCCTGAATTCTAATTGAGATTCAAGATTCCGAAATGTTTGATATGAGTTTGGGGAATAATTTTTTTTTTTTGTCCTGATTTTTGAATCAGTACGAGATTCGAGATGATCAGGACTGCCGACCAATTGCCATTTTTATTCATGTGCCACATTAGTTGGAATGTAATTATGGTATTTATTGATGATATTTGAAGTATTGCGTCCTCCATTCATAAGTAGTAGTTGTGTTAAATAAAAAGACATGTCATATTTTCAATAGCTGGTTATACTATGTATTGTAGGCATTTTTGTACATGTAAATATGTTTTCGGTAAATGTTAGTTGTAAAGCCAAACATTTTATCCGTTGTGCTTTCAAAATGAATAATGAGCGCAACTTTTACACATTTGAAATTTGGTTGGCACCACATGCCATACTTTTTGTAGTTAATTATTGATTGTTTAGCTATTAAAGACAACCTTGCTGATGGCTATAACTTTTGATTGTTTTTCTGGGTGCGTAAAAGTGTTTACGTAGTATGTGTGCATATATCGTTGTATTGAAGTGTGTTTGTAGGATTATAAAAATTGCTTACTCAAGGAAATTTGTTTCTGGCTTGTTATTTAGCTTGCATCAAAGGCTGTTATTGGGGGTCAGCTTGTTTGGATTACGAAAATCAAAATCAAAAGTTTTCATTGGCTGGTTTCATAAAATTTGAATTGAAACTGAACTTTAAGAAGTCCTTAGTTGAGTAGTAAGGTTTTGATTGGTTTTAAGCTCTCCCCTAGTTCTTTTTTTTTTTTCCCTGAAAACAGTAGCAGAGGAACTGAGGGGAAATACAAATTGATTATGGTCTTCCTGTTGATGTACTGTTATGTGATTCTCATTCTGAAATCTTGGCTAGTTTCCATATTTGTTATAGGCAGTTAAAAATACGGCAACATAAAATGTTTAATATTGTTATGCTTCAACCAGATCTCAGAAGCATATAAAAAAGTAGATCCTTGTTAGAGGAAATACACTAACGATGGGCTACATCTCCATCTTGTTCTGCCAATTCTCAATGCTTAGCGCCCTGGATGTCTCTTTTAAACTATTTGCCATCATTTCTAAAATGCTCTTTCGATTCTGCAGATGCACAGCTGCTTCTCATTTGCAGGTGATGCTGATTTCCTAAAAAACGACATTCGTGTTAAGCCAGATCTTGATGGTCTTGGCGCTCTTGGTGATGCTGGTTGGTATGGCATCCGGTCAATCCTGTGGGCAAATGATTATGAGCTTCCAAAAACGGTAATAGCCATGCATGGCCCTGTTCTGAACGAAGCAGGGGTAGTTTTATCTTGCGGAGCTTCTCTGCATTGGGATGACGGGAGAGTAGCAACCTTCAGTTGCTCCTTTTTAGCAAATATGACAATGAACATAACTGCTACTGGAACAAACGGAACCTTGGAGCTTCGCGACTTCATTATTCCTTTCCAAGAGAAGGAGGCCTCTTATATCGCGAATACTAGATGCTTTTTCAATGATCTCGTGACAGGATGGTTACCGTTGCCAAGTGAGCACATCGTAATCACAGATATTCCTCAGGAAGCTTGCATGGTTAGAGAGTTTTCCGGCTTAGTTGCAGATATTAAAAATGGTTCAAAGCCTGATCAGAAGTGGCCGATCATCAGCCGGAAGACACAGCTAATTCTCGATGCTGTCAAGACATCGATTGACAGAGGTTTTGAACCTATTGAGATTAATTGGTAAATACAAGTTTCTCCTATATTTCCCTTGAACTTTGAATGTTATTTGTGCATTGTGAAAACCACATCAGGATTCCTATTTTCTAAATAATTATCTATTAAGTTCTTGAATTTTTTTTTTAAAAAAAAATTACCTTTTAAATCTCTGTTATTCTAATTGTATAGGATCATTGTTGTATTTCGTACTATTACTCTTAGAACAACAGAGACTTAAAGGATAAAAAAAAAAGAACTTAATGAGTATTTATGAGAAAAATTAGGGCTTTAGAAGACATTTCCAGATTCTGTTATTTGTTAGTAAATGTAAGATTTTGCACTTTATGATGTGTTGTTTCTACTTGAATATGTGGTATACATTTAAGCAGCAATTAATCACCCGGTTAATCTTAAATCGCTATTTAAGTGATTTAATCTGGTCGATTTTGTCCATTTTAAATTGACATCAATTTTTAGGCGATTTAGACCAATTAATCGATCATTTTTTAAATTATTTTTAGTTTTTCAATATTTTTTTGGAGTTTTGATTGATGATTTTGTGCATAAAAGAGAATGATTTCGTTATAAACGATGAAAAAATGAGAATATGTTTTAATTTTTTTAAGAAAAACATTACTGAATAATAACATCATCCTTAATATATTACATTTCCTTAAATAAAGATAAATTTTTGTAATTTTTAACAAAATGATCCCTATTTATATTGACTTAATTAAAAATTCTTAGATTATTTAATAATTTTTTTAATCATAAATGTTGTTTGTGCATTGTGAACTGAAAACCGCCTCTGGATTCCTATTTTTTTTCATAATTACTTATTATGTCATTGATTTGTGTTTATAATTTACCTTTTTAAGTCTGTGTGTTGTTCTAACAGTACAGAATAATTGTTGTATTCTGTACTCTTTACTGTTAGAACGGCATTGACTTAAAGGGTAATTATAAAAACAATTTATGGACTTTAAGGGTAATTATAAGAAATATTAGAGATTAAAAAACACATTCTCGCCGTGCATTTGCGATAAGATTTCCAGATTCTTCTGTTATATGTTTAATAAATGTAAGATTTTGCACCTTATGATATGTTATTGTTTGATTGTTTCTACCTGAAGCTGTATTTTATATTTAAGCAGCAATTAATCATCGTTTGATTTAAATCATTATTTTAAGTGATTTTGATCGATTAATCGATCAATTTTTGTTTTCTCGAAAATATTCTAATTTTATTTTTTAATATATTTTTAGTTTTTAAATTTTTTGGAGTTTTAGTTGATGATTTTGTGTGGGAAAAAAAGAATGATTGCATTAGAAACGATGAAAAAATTGAGAATATATTTCAATTTTAAAAAATAATTTTTTACTAGTATAATAATATCTTTAATATATTATATTTTCTTAAATAAAGATAAAATTTATAATTATATCAAGATCCCTATTTATATTGACTTAACTAAACATTCATAGATTATTTATTATTTTTTAATCATAAATAAATAATTTTTATTTTTTTATTTTCAATCATGTAAAATGTCAATTTTACCCTTCTCGATAATCTTCGACTATTTCCGATTAATTACAAATCGTTAGATTTCTGATTAAACTGTCAAGATAATATTCTTATATTATGGAGTTCAGGGCCCCCTTATATGCACACGTATAGATAAATTTCCAATCAAATATTTGAAAACAAATTTCACCATTACTACACAAATAAATAAATAAATGTATTATATCCATTTTAAATAATAGAAACTGAAGATAAATGTACTCCAATCAATTTACTTATTTATTTTCAAGAGGGTAATCCAGTTGGTTAGATCTCTTGTCGTCAAAATAAAATGTTCATAGATTGATCATCATTGTACTACTAATATAAGAAGACTAATTATTTAATTTATGTTTGTTTGTTTTGGGAAAACGATTGTTAGACCTCAAAGTTTAAAGAAAAATTTCTTAATGTTTCAAAAAATATATACAATTATTTATTTCTTAATAAATTTTATTTGTTTTAATAATTAAAAGATTAATATTGTTCGTTTTGTGAGAATATATTGTAAATATACTTAATTAGATTTTTTGTTCATCAAATTTTTTTTAAAAAAAAAATGTTAATAAAAAATGGGATCCACATGTCTTTTTTGAAACATTATGAAATTTTATGTCACTTTCTGTAGCGTTAGGATTCAAGTGTCATTTTTCTAATAAGGTTAGAAAAGGCGTGGTGTGATAAGATATTAAAAACAATTTAATTATTTTTGCAAATTATACTACCTTTCTTTGAAAAAAATTAGATTATTCTTACCGTGGATGAAAGAAAATAAGAGAAATTTGATGTCATCTTAAGTTGATTTATTTGTTACAATACTGTAACATTTCGGTCATCCCAACGTGATCCTGTAATTATTTTTGAGATGTGAGACATATTAAGTATCATAAAAATCATACATGAATATATTGGTATTCGTGAAATCTTTTTTGAAAACCCAACGATTTATCTGCAGTTTCGATATGCGATGAATTTTTTGTCGAGTACCCAACAACTTTTAATATTTTGGTCATAACTTGAGCTAGCGACATCTGTGTTGGGTGATCTTTATATCATCGGAAAACTTAAACGAATGTCTACAACTTTTGTGTTGAAAGTTTTTCTAAATTTTGACCAGAACAATGTCAAAAGTGCATGTTTTGTGGGATGTATAGTACCATTTCGGGAATGATCTAGATTTTTGGGCATGTACTCGATATTATTATTATTTTATTCACACAAAAAAAATCAACCCCTTGCTTTATAAAAGAGTCACTATTCATCATCTCTCTCTTCATTCACGATTTTAGCTTCCATAACAACTGTTGGGGCGGATGTGGAACCTCTATGGTCTGATCGGAGCTCGCGCAACGGAAATGGGTCTAATCCATGGATATCGAACATGAGTGTAATTTTAAATAATTTAATGAAATATTATATACCATGGAATTGCTGTCGTGGTGCCTGAGTGGACTGGAATTGCTGACGTGGCAGCTGACTTTACCGCAATTGCTGAGGTGGCCGCTGGCTCCACCGGGAAAAGCTAGTGTGGCGATGACGTGGCTTCTGACTGTACCGGACCGCTTACGTATTGATGACGTGGCTGATGATTGTACCGGAACTGATACGTGGCGATGGCGTAGATTGCCATGTGTGTCGTCTTCAACCTCTGGAGTGCATGCGGCGCATGGAGCGTGTGATGGCGAGTGGGGCAGCTTCTGGATGCCGTGTGCGACGCGTGCGGCTTTTATGGAGCTCCGTTTGATCGCTGAAAAATACCACCGTGTTCGTCTCGACGTGAACAAGCTGTTGGTATGCACAAAACTGATTTTTGATAATTTTCCCAAGACTTGAATTTTCCAAACCGATTTTGGTTCTTTAGTTTTACGACCCCTATGTATAACCAAAGCTACTAATACCACTTGTGAAGAGTGTTTATGATGAAAATTTACTCTATATTACTACTTGAATAGATTTTACAAAGATTACAAACTTTGTTACAAAAAAACTCATACTTCACTCTATAAGCTCTCTTACATGGAGCATAAACTCTAAGCAGTCCTATTTGGAGCTTCTTGTTGGGGATGGTTTGAGCTCTCAAATGAGCTCACTATTTATAGTAAAATTCTGGCCCAAATTGTTAATAAATGAATAGTACACACCTAAAGTTTTTTTGGCCATTTTTGATGGTTGCACCAAACCTTTGAAAATGGTAACAATAATGGGGATCAATCTTTGACAATAATGAACAAAGATTGATGTCAATGGAAGAGCGTTGGATCCTTCATATAGGTCACAACATAATACTAATCTATTGTATCTCTGCTTTTGTAAGACTTGAGACACAAAACTGAAGAAACTCGCATATACTGTTGCCTTTGATACAAAGACTGCAAACTGAGATATCTGCTAACATTTCTTCGAAAATTTACAATAAAACAGAGCATGAAGAACAGATTCAGTAGACCTCCCGCAACTCTGACATTCATTGGAGATCATTATTTTCTTAGTTAGCATCTCCAAATAAAAATCTTAATTTTTCCTGGGATTTCCATAGACCAGAGCTCTTCCAGAGACTTGGGCTTTGAATCGAGTTTTCTGCCTTCGCAAGGGTATTTGCAGCCTTTGCCACGTACAGCCCTCTATAGGTACTCTTGGTTAGGGAATGTTCAGAATTTCTTGCACGTCAAACTCTGTGAACTGTTGCTTTAAGAGCTGCTCATTCCACTGCTTATTCTCATTTAGCAGTATGTCGACTTTTGAATTCATCGGCAATGTAGGTGAAGAAATAGGCTTAAATAAATTTAGCCTTGATTTCCCATCACCAATCCTCCATCTCAGACCCTTTAACAATAGTTTCCTGCCCCCATAAACTGCTCCCCCAAATAAAAGATGGGTTATGCCTTGTATTTGCCTCTAACAAGTTCTTATTTTTAAAATATCGAGCTTTAGAGAATCCTCGCCACTACAAATCCATGAGTAGGCTTGGCCAGCAGGGATTTAGCCCAGCTCGAGGGACTTAAATAATAAGTCCCTTTAGTTAAAGAGTCGGATAAATATTTTTAAAATAAAAGTCCAGATCTGACCCTTTATTACATATAATAATAATAATAATAAATTATATATGTTGTAATTTGTGATGATCCCAACTATTTAATCTTTATTTTGTAATTATTATTATTTTATTATTTTGTAACTTATCCCACCACAACTCTTCCCTACAAATATAGAGAAACACCCTTTGTATTTTTGTATCAAATCATTCATTCAGAATTAATAAAGAAAGCTTGCAGCTTTATAAGGTATTTTCTATTCTTCTATTTCTCTCTGAATTTATAACAATTTGTTTTCTATTTAAATTTTTTTTAAAACACAAATAAACAAAAACAGAAAGTATTTCAAAGCCAAAACATCGGCAGGATTGGTTTTCATACCGAATCATCATCATCAGCCTCGACCTCATGCTTGAATCAGATCATGATCAAAAGGCTTTGATCATTTGGCTTCTTTTACCGTTGACCATAGCAATGATCAAAGCCATGAATTAGATAACATGATCACCATGATACACAGTAATTTTTATTATTACGAATTAGGCTGAAGCCAATTTATTTGAGTAAGAGGATTTTTGATCATGATCAAATGACATCTGTTGATGGTGATTTCTGACACCAAGACATTTGAGCAATGCGGCAAGGGTAGAAAGGGTATTATGTGGGAGACCAGCTTCCACAATGGTTGAACTTCTTTTGACCAAACACTAAATATCGGCCCGACCTTCGGGATACTGCCGACCAGATATCATATTCACATGCACAAACAGTATCAGCCGACCACTTGGTGACCCAAGACCGATCACTCCAGCACAGTTGCCTGGACATTAACAGATCAGCAGCAGTATTCTTAATTTAGAAGACTATTTTGACCGACCTCTTGAAGACCGACCTCTTAGTAGGGTATTTCATACTCTTCCCTATGCTGCTTTCCACCGCTTGACCCTTATGAGATAAGGGTGATGAGACATCATTCTTACAGAGGGCAGAATACAAGATAAGGTGATGGGACAGGATAATGATGAGAGGATATGATATTTTCGGCCAAGTGGCCTTGGGGGAAGGAAATTCATCAATGAGTCTACATGGGTGACATCATCTAGATTGGGGAACAACACCGCCTCCTTACTAGTATAATTAGGAGGGGGAAGCACATTTGTAAGGGTTGACTAGTTGATTACCAAAAAATGAGATTACAAAAGAAGGAATAGAACTATCCTGTAAACCCAAACAGCTCGGTTTTTACATTGACCGATTACAAAACAGGTCGGCCGAGCAAGTTTCACTAATAAAACATCTCACCCATTTTGTGCCCGTGGACGTAGGTTGGATTCGATCCGCCGAACCACATTAAAACTCCATTGTCAACTTGTGCGATGTTTCATCTTTTACTAAATTTGTTTTTTGTCATCCCCAAACCAAACAAATTAAAGGTTGATGGAAGGTTGTCTCGGGGGAGTTATATCGAAACTGCCACTGGAACGAAAATCAGTCGAACAGTTGGCGCCGTCTGTGGGGACCCAACAAAAAGCAACTTACGTGGTAGGACGATGGCGGAAGGTGGAAACCACAGGTTATCAGAGAGCTCAACAACAGAATGGATGGAAAAAATGGAGGAAAGCATGAGGAAAGCCAGGAAGGAGAACCAGACCTTCATGAAATCTATGATGGATAAGTTGGAAAGATTGGAAGAAGTGAATAATGAAAGATTTGAAGCCGGGTCAAGTCGGAGGAGAAATAAAATAACGGAAGGAAAGAGGGTCGAAGATATGAGCGGGGATGGAGAACCAGGAGGAGAGATCCCTATGGCATGAGGTCTGTGGAGATATCAAGAGACTTACAAGTGGGGGGATATATGGGAAGAAGAATAGGAAAGGCAGTCACCAACTTCCTCCTATGATAGCCCACATGTTACCAGAGGGGGAGGTAGGAGGCATGGTAGAGCTGAACGAGAGGTCCCTAGTCGCGGCATGCACCATACTCGGAGTGACAAGCACGAGGAAGTCCGCTAGGGGCAGCGTGGTAACGCTGATGATAATATGAAAGCTTGGTTAAGAAAAGAAATGACCAAGTGGGAGGAGAACTTCAAAACTGATGCGGGAGATGCTCGGGACGGTGAGGTTGAATCTCTCTTCACGGAGGAAATAAGGTCGGTGAAGTTCCCAAGATGATTCACCATGCCCACAATGAGCTCTTACAAAGGTCATACCGACCCCAATTCCCATGTCGAAAGGTTCGTTCTTTTAATAGAAGTTCATGGGATGGTGGGAGAGGCCATTTACAAGGTGTTCCCTTTGACCCTGAACAGACCTGCAATTCTGTGGTTAAGAAGTTTGACTCCAGGGAGCATCGGTAATTTCTCACAGCTCATGAAATTGTTCGTTCGACATTTTAAGGGAGCGCGTGTTCTAAGGAAGGCAGTAGGAGAGTTGAGGTTGATGAAGCAGGGGGATTATGATTCCCTGAGGAATTTTATTGAAAGGTACCACCATTTGGTGCTCGAGGTCAGAGCATACGAGTCGTCGGAAGCATTGGAAAGTCTCAAAGGAGGTCTGAAGGTCGGGAAGTTGTGGATTCACTTGAGGGTACAAGACGTATCGGATTATGCCACTGCTATGGAGTTGGCCATGAAGCTTATTTTAGTGGAGGAGGATAAAAAGATTGTCTGAGGAGGAGGCGCCCGGAAGGCCAAGACATTCAGGTCAGACAATCAGTGGGATTTGATCAGAAATTTGAGGAGACCAGTCCCAGGGCAGAAGAGGCTTAGGCCAAAACCTCAAAGTAATCATTTTCAAGAGATAAGGTCGCACGTCCAAGTCAACCATGCCGCAGGGAGGACGATATACACCCCCTGAACAAACCTCTGACCCAGATAGTTTGGGAAATTCATGATAAAGGTCTATTGGCCGAGCCTAATATGAGGAGGTTCATGAATGAGGAAGAGAATTGCAGGGCTTATTGTGTGTATCATAATACAAGAGGACATGCCACAAATGGATGTAGAGGCCTGCAGGAGCAGATGGAGGACCTGGTGAGAAAATGTTATCTCAGTGAATACGTAGGCCTTTCAGCTTTGGAGGTCAACCGACGCTGTGGAATGCTGAGATGCAGTGAGGATGAATTCAGGAGAGCTTTGCTTGTAGTGACCCTTGCAGAGTAGCAAGAGAAGCAACAGATCCCAGAAATGTAAGTACGATTTTCCTCCTCCTTGAATAAACATTTGTTTATGCTTGTGTTCGTTATGGCCCACGTATTTGGCCGAGAATTGTTTTTACGGCTCGGGTCTGCTCTTGTACCACCGAGTCCGTTTTGCTTTGATTTTGTTTTACGGCTCGGGTCTGCTCTTGTACCGCCGAGTCCGTTTTGTTGATATTTGTTTTACGGCTCGGGTCTGCTCTTGTACCGCCGAGTCCGTTTTGCTTTGATTTTGTTTTACGGCTCGGGTCTGCTCTTGTACCGCCGAGTCCATTTTGTTGATATTTGTTTTACGGCTCGGGTCTGCTCTTGTACCGCCGAGACCGATGTTTCTTTCCGGCTCGGGTCTGCTCTTGTACCACCGAGACCGATGTGTGATTTGGCTCGGGTCTGCTTTAGTACCGCCGAGGCCATTTGTTCCACCTGCTCGGGGCTGGACTCGTTCCGCCGAGGCTATCTTGTTCCACCAGCTCGGGGCTGGATTCGTTCCGCCGAGTCTGTATTGTTTCTGCTAGCTCGGGGTCGGGTTACGTCCCACCGAGGCTATCTCATCGGTCTGAGGAGGTGACATTCCTTCAGGGCCAAGTGTTCTTCTTAGCTCGGGGCTGGATTCGTTCCGCCGAGTCTGTATTTTTTCTGCTAGCTCGGGGTTGGGTTACGTCCCACCGAGAGGCTTATCCTCGGCATGGGGACGGGAGATTCCCCCATGGTCGTCTCTTCTTTGGTCTGGGGAGGTAACATTCCCCCAGAGCCAAGTTTTTTTCAGCTCGAGGTCGGGTTACGTCCCACCGAGTGTATATTTCATTGTCGTGGGGTCAGAGCATTTCCTCCATGGCCCTTTTGGTCCTGGGAGGTGACATTCCCCCAGAGCCTAGTGTTCTGCAAGCTCGGGATCAGGTTATGACCCACCGAGTGGATCTTCATCAGCGTGAGGGCAAAACATCTTCTCCATGGGTAGGCATCGGGATCCTCATCGACTGAGCACATAAAGATGACAAGGGAAGACCTGATTGGTAGCCAAGGCAGTTTCCTCTGTGGTTCCTGGAGCGACCACCGACCGGTTGATCAATCACCATCTTTTTTATAGTTCCCGACATCAACTCGCAAACTCGTTGGTACCGAGAACTATGGGACATATATTGATGGTGATTTCTGACACCAAGGCATTTGAGCAGTGCAGCAAAGGTAGAAAATGGTATTATGTGGGAGACCAGCTTCCACAATGGTTGAACTTTTTTTGACCAAACACTAAATATCGGCCCGACCTTCGGGATACTACCGACCAAATATCATATTCACATGCACAAACAGTATCAGCCGACCACTTGGCGACCCAAGACCGATCACTCCAGCACAGTTGCCCAGACATTGATAGATCGGCAGCAGCATTCTGAATTTAGAGGATCATTTTGACCGACCTTTTAGTAGGGTATTCCAGACTTTTCCCTATGCTGCTTTCCACCGTTTTACCCTTATGAGATAAGGGTGATGGGACAGGATAATGATGAGAGGATATGATATTTTCGGCCAAACGGCCTTGGGGGAAGGAAATCCATCAATGAGTCCACATGGGCGACATCATCTAGATTGGGGAACAACACCGCCTATTTACTAGTATAAATAGGAGGGGGAAGCACATTTGTAAAAATAGTTGATTACCAAAAAACGAGATTACAAAAGAAGGAATAGAACTATCATGTAAACCCAAACAGCTCGGTTTTTACGTTGACCGATCACAAAACAGGTCGGCCGAGCATGTTTCAGTAATAAAACATCCCACCCATTTTGTGCCCGTGGACGTAGGTTGGATTCGATCCACTGAACCACGTTAAACTCTTTGTTGATAAGTGTGTTCATCTACTTTTTAGCCCAAATTTAATTTTGGTCTCCCATACCCAAAAAATTCACAGTTGAATGAGGGTTTTCCGGGGAACAGTATTCCTTTTTTGCCCCTAAGACGAAAATCTGTCGCCAACAACATCAATTTTCATAAGCCATTGTTGATCATGCGCATGTTGTGAGCCATGAGCCACATGATCTGATCATTCGCAATTCTTCTGGATACCAAATATCTAGTATCTTGATGGTTAAGTACTTAACATTCATTGCTTTGATTCTCAGTTCAATAGTGTTGGGGTTACTTTTGATGATAATGGTCAAACATCTTTAAAGGTTTGATCAATCCAATGGCCTGAAGCCAAAATCATGATCACATGTGATTAATTGACGAGATCAATTACAATGGTTGAGAGCAGAGCATGTGGCTCATACGAAGACTTGTTTTTTTTTTTCTCGTAGCCTTTAAAAGCAGAAGGCATCGTGTGAGATTTCAGTCTTAAAATTGGAACCCGTAGTTCTAATTCAGAACCTGAAGTTCTGAATTTCAATATTAAAATTATAACCCATAGTTATAATTCATCATGTTATGTTTTATGTATTTTTATGAGTATGCTCCGTGGTTGCCATTAATTTGGATCTTCCACATCAAAAAATAAAAACTATTTTTTCCTTTATTTTTTATTTTAGTTTCTTTCATAAATATGATTAGTTATTTGAGATAAATTAGAACCCGAAGTTCTAAACTCATTAAGTAATTATTAGATTAGAACCTGGAGTTGTAAATTTAGAAAATAATTATAAAATCCGAAGTTCTATAATTACACTACAATTAAAGAACATGAAGTTCTAACCTCCATCAATTAAACATTAGATTAAAACCTGCAGTTTTAAATCTATCATATAACCTGAAGTTCTGAATCTATAATATAATATTTATGAACTTGAAGTTCTAAATATATGCATGATATTCTTTTTACTTTGCATTAGTTCTTTATAATTATGACACTTATATTTATTTCTATACCTTTTAAGGAACCTTGAATATGTCAAACCTCATAAACATACAAATTTCCGCATTCGAAATTTCCAGAAGAAACTATCTCTCATGGGTTTTGGATGCCAAAATGCACCTACGAGCTATGGGTCTGGAAAGCACCATAAGCCAAGCAAATCAAAGGTCCCTGCAGGATAAGTCAAAGGCTATGATTTAGTAGATTATACCAAGCATCCAAGAAAATGAAAGGAAATGAGATTAAAGCTAACTTTATTGATGACTCGAATCTAGTAGATCTCACTCATCTTATGTCTCTGATTCCTTCGAGGACCTAGAGGGAAGGATTGATCACTTGATTGGTGATGGAAATGTTCATCGTGACTAAACTTTAAATTTTATTTTTTATATGATGGTTTAGGATCTAGGAAATATTAAATTCTATTTAGCATTTTATTAAAGTTTTATTTGAATATTTTTTTATCACATCCGATGTACTTTATTTCATATCTTTTACTTGATGTCTAACATGAACTTTGCTTACAAGGATATGAATCCTACAAATAAATTATCTGTTCTGGAAAATAAATGTGGGGATGTATGCTTGGCTGATAGTGCAACCACACACACTATCCTTCGAGATAGAAAAACTTATTGGACGTAAAATTACGTAAAGGAAAGGTAAACACTATATCTGAGCCTATAGACCTAATTGAAGGCTCTAGAAGAGCCATAATCTTATTATCAAGTGGAACAGAATTATGCATTGAAAATGCTCTATATTCAGGAAGGTCCAGTAGAAATCTGCTAAGTTTCAAGATATTCGCAGAAATGGGTATCATATTGAAACTTTAGATGAAAACAATATAGAGTACATATGTATTACCAAAAACATCTCAGGTAAGAAATATATATTGGAAAAACTTCCAGCTTTCTCATCTGGATTGTATTATACAATCATAAATTCAATTGAAAGTCATGTAGTGATGAACCATAAGTTCAATAATCCAAAGATGTTTATGTTATGGCATAATCGTCTTGGTCATCCAGGAGCTACGATGATGTATATAATAATTGAAAATTCTAATGGGCATAAATTAAAGAACCAGAATATTCTATTGACATATCAGATCAATTGCACCGCTTGCTCACAAGGCAAACTTATGATACGCCCATCTCCATCTAAGATTGCCCTTGAATCCCCATCATTCTTACAAAGGATTCAAGGAGACATTTGTGGACCAATACATCCTTTAAGTGGAACTTCACATTACTTTATGGTTTTGATTGATGCATCTATACGATGGTCACATGTTTGCTTGTTGTCCACACGTAACGTTGCGTTTGCCAAGCTACTTCCCAAATGATTAGATTAAGGGCACAATTCTCATATTATCCAATCAAAACCATACGACTAGATAATACTGGTGAATTTACATCCAAGACATTTGATGACTACTGTACATCAGTCGGAATCGATGTTGAACATCCAGTTCCACATGTAGATACACAAAATGGATTGGCAGAATCATTGATTAAGCAAATTCAGGTAATGGCACGAACTTTATGTTGGGTTTTGGGCAAAATACCCGGGTTACGTAGCGGAATGCCGGAAAATCAAATTTTCCCATTTCTTTAATTTTTCTTGGGTAATTAAAATAAATTATTTATTTTAATCACTCAATACTCAAAAATAGAAATTTTAACCCGAAAATCATAATTTCAGTAAATTACCATAAGACCCCAAAACTTTCAATTTTCATCATTTTAGTCATAAGTTGTTCAAAACAAGCTTAGGTGATTTCCAATCACAAAAAAAAATGATTTGTATGTCAAATATAGATTAAAAACAGAAATCTGAAAATTTTCAGATTTTTCAGTAATTACGGAATGCCCCTAAACTTTGTATTTTGATCATTTTAGTCCTAATTTGTCAAATACATAATTAGGCGATTCCCAATCACTACCAAAATGATTTATACATGTCATACATGTCAAAATACAAATTGAAATTCAAGAAAAATATTCTTTTCGAAATTACCGAATAGGTCCCTCAACTTTCCAAGAATTGCACTTTAGTCCAAATTGGTTCGAAACCATTCAAGATCAAGTCCAATCAACACCAAAATAATATGCATCATATACACATCATTAATTAACACATATATGAAAAGCCCCAAATTTGGAGTGGGTTATGAACCCTAATTTCTCAAAATTGTCCAAATAGCCAATTAACACCAAATTAAACAAATTCAATACTTTAATTTAATACTTACCACACAAAACAAGTCTCCACCACCATGAAACAACTCAAGAACAATTTTAGGTCATTTATGAGTGGCTAAGCAACTCTAGAATGGTTACCAAGTTATCAAATAACCAAAAGTAAGCTTAATAATACTTAATAAGCTTTCTTTACTAAATACACATGCTAACATCTTTCATTCATGTTTCAAACAAACTTATTACAAATCCAAGAGAATAGAGAAAACATAACAACATCATATGTTGAAGTCTAAAGGCATAGAAATAATTTTCAAGTAAAGAAAAGTATGAAATTACTTTGATTTCCATGGTTTTCTTCACAAATCCCCTTTAGCTCTTAGGTTTTTCTCTCAAATCCCTAATTTTGTAATCTATTTTTGAAGCCAAAAGTTGAAGCAAAATGAAAAATCCAAGCTTAAAAAAATAAGGCATAACCGACTTTCAAATGGAAAAATGATAATTTTAATTTTGCAAATTTAATCAAATATTAAATATGCCTAAAATCAAAATGTCAACCATCTTAATTAATATATGCACAAATGTACCAATTACATTTTCCATATTAAAGTTAAAAGATATTATATTTAATTAATATAATTATTTAACAATTAATAATTGGATAATTACAAATATAAATATCCAAATATATGTATAATATTTACATTAAATATTCCATAATACCTATATTTGTGACAAGTGTCAAATACTTTAATTGAGAATTAATTAACGTGGATTTAATAAATCAAGTATTTAAATCAAATACATTAATTAGGAAAAAGCCGGAAAAACCCTTAAAGTGTGTATTTATCGTTTAACCTTAAACGATCTATAAATAATCAATATTATTTATCAAAATAGCTGTAGGACACATAAATCGACGACGCTGTTCTAGGCTCGCGGCCTAGTCGGGAGTACGGAGTAGCCCACAGGGGAACTAAACGGAGAAATAACATGGAGTCGCCACCCAGTGGAACTGGGAAAATAATTTAAGGCCGCATCACCCTTGCAAGGGAAGACCTCAAACCGTTGGGTTCAGAATGGTCCCTTACTTATGCCACTTGTAATGAACAGATTTATGATAATATAACCGAGTCTACGCAACAACAACCTACATCTAAGTTTTCATACTACCTATATCTAAGTTTGCATGCATAAAAGTAAGTCGGAATAACGGCAAGCACACAATCTCATGCATACATTAAATCGCTAAGCATGGCAATGTAAATAAATAATAATCTAAACATAAACATAGAAGAGACATAATCAAGTTCCTAATGCGAAAGAAATAACTAAATCATGCTTGGAAATAATCAACTAATCATGCATAAAAAATAACATACTAAACAACCTAATCATGCATAAAAGTAACATACTATTTCTAATAAACAACAAATAAACATAAGATCGGATGACACGAAATATGTGCGTCTCTCTAGCGGTACGTGGTATTGTATCCCGAGTACAACGCACTACTGTCCATTCGGATTCGGCTACAAAATTTACGTCCGGGTTTCCATCCGATATACCGCAAGAGATAACACATATTCATTCATCCCATGGCCATAACTTACATGAAACTATAATACGCATGCGAAGAAATAATAATAACTAACGGAAAGAAAGTGCGAGAATAAATAAAAAGGTGCCCTCAGGTCTAACCTTTTAAGTCGTCTCTTGGAAGTGCGTTATACGATTTTTGGAAGGGTTGATGCTCCGCAACTTTTTTGATTTACTGGTTCGTTGTTTTCCTTCGTTGCCTCGCTGTTTTGGGCTGCTGTTTCCTCTGTTTTTACTGCTATTTTTGAGGTTGTTTTGCTGCTGTTTTGGGGTTGTTTCGGGGACTATTTTTGAGGTTATTTTGCTGTTGTTTTGGGGTTGGTTCGGGGACTGTTTTAGGGTCAGTTTTTGGGACTGTTTCGGGGTTGGTTCGGGGACTGTTTTATGCTTGGATGGAGGGCTGTTGAGGAGTTGTTTTGTGCGTGGATGGAGGGGTGGTTCTTGCTGTGTTTGGCGTGTGTGAGGGGGCTGCTGAGGGTGTGATGTGTGTATGGTGCGTGAGTGGGTTTATTATTGTTTAGTTGATGGCAGTTTGGTTTGTGAATGGGTTTGTTGTTAAGTGTGAGTGGCGTGAGGTGTGTGAGTGGCGTGAGTGTGTGCTGCCTAGTGTGAGTGGCTTGGACGTGAGGGCTGTTTATTGTGAGTGTCGTGAGTCAGTTTTGTAAGGGTGTGAGGGTTGAAGGCTGCTTGTCTTATGGGGTTGTGAATGGTGTGTGCTTTGTGAGGGACGCTGGGTTGCCGAGAGAAAAAAAAATGTCTAAGTGTCGTGATGTGTGCTCCAGGTCCAGGGGGCTTGAGTTTTGTTTATGTCTCTTTTTATAGGAGATGGTTAGGGTTGTCCTTGTTCGGGAAGGAAATAAATATTGTGTAATTATGAGAATATCTATTTAGTTGTTATAAGGAAATGATCTCTTTAATTTAGGGAGATGATTTGTTTAGTTTAGGAAATAGATTTATTTGATTTATTTAATTTGGGCATGTGATTTAATTTAATTAGGAATGTGATTTATTTAATTTGGAATGTGATTAATGGGATTTGATTTGGTTTAGGCATGTGATTTAATTTAATTAGGAGGGTGATTTGATTAGATTTCTTTAATTCGGGAAGGTGATTTGTTTATATTTCAACGTGTGTTTAATGTGTAGATTTATTATTTTGGATGGGATGGGCGTTGTGGTTTGATGTGTGGCTTTCAGGGGTTTTGGGCCAAGAATAAGTTTTAAAATAGAGGTCCAACGAGCAAACCCAAAGCTAAGCAAACGAATTAAATCCACAAGGTAGTGATTTCTGACTTTTCCCTTCCGACGTCCGTTTCCCGCGACTTCCGCAACTTAAAGAGTAGTGCCTCCATACGAGACTCATCATCCGGGACTTATATGCAAAAATGCAATGCCTACAATAGTCCTAGTGCTCTACGAGTATGTTTCATTAGTGAGACTCTCTAGATTCAGGTATATCTATCACGAAATCCAATTTCGTGTCTATAATCTACCCACCTGTAAATTATGACGACCACGGATAAACTCGATGAATCATACAGGTCGAGGTCATCACATACGTATAATCCATCTGTCACATGTATTCGGATTATCCCAGAGATATAGATAAAAACGTCAAATCTATATAGGTATAATCTCGTCGACGATTCTATTAGCAATCTCTTAATAACACTCAGAACTAACTTCTACAGTGTACCACGGGCCCATGGATTTAACAGATTTATAATTGCACATTTAATACCTATGCTCTGTACACAGAACTTACGGATCATATCTTGATACGCACATGATATCATGAGGATCAGTCCACACCCAACGAACAGGCGGAGGTCTGATCTAAATAGATCGGTGACGTGACTGCCATCAAAGTATGGAGGATACCTCATACATCCACAGTGGTATCTCAAGTCGAATGACCACTATACTCACTTGACCCGAGAAGTTTCCTATTGACGTTGGTGTACCATCTATTAGGAAATCTTCGGTGAGTCGTTCAGTGTTTATCCACTATAAACACTTACACGTCTATACGAGTCTCCCCAGACTCATGGTTCATTGGGATAAACCATCGGACCAAGTCTCGATATAAGACGTGTACTGGTCTCAACAGATTTTACTAACCGACCCGTGTTAATAAATCTTGACCAGGAAATTTATTTGATAATATACTTCTAGTAGTGACACTTCCCAATGTCAATTACAAACTACTTTGTAACTGTGCACTACATTATATATTATCGAGTCTTTGTCTAATATATACATATCACTAAATCCTATTTAGTTTCAATCTAATCGTAATTAGATCGAATATGTATATAAAAGCAAGAAGTATTATCATAAATTAATAATAGTATGGAAAAAAGAATTGTTCGTATTCATAAATCTGACCTGAATACGATC
>SKCR01027784.1:0-36678 GCA_019454045.1 Zanthoxylum bungeanum
CTGGACCTGGCTCAGCATTTTCTGGCTCTCCGCTACCTAACCTGTCACCAGGTCAAGGTGGATTACGCCTTTTGAAAGCGGCCTCTTTTCTTTTGTTGTCCCGAGGATGCGGAAAAGATATCGCCTTGTGCTTCGTCCATTGAGTTGCATGCCCTTTATTTCTTTTACCTAAATTGTCCTTTCGGATTTTCAACTTAGCAGATTGCTCTATCTTGCCTGAGTTTCCTTTTCAGGTTTTCAACTCAGCGAGCTAAAAGATTTTTTTTTCTTTTTTCTCTTTTTGTTCTCTTTTTTCATTTTTTTTCAGATATGTCCTCATTCTCGAGGCTCTTCGTTCATCCTCATTCCCGAGTTTGTTCTCATTTCTCGGAGATCCTCTCCATTCTGGAGTTCTTCGTCATCATTCCCGAGGTTATTCTCCATTCTTGGAGTTGCTTGTCCTAATTCCCGAGGTTCCTCTCCATTCTTGGAGTTCTTCTCCGATATCTCCTGACCTTGGTACAACATGTAAGAAATAAAAGACGTGATTTATAATTACAATGACTCTAATATTTCCCGGTTAGCTGGGATTTATGCAATCTATGGACATCTTGAACATTTGTTTCAATAAAGGCGTTTGCATTACTTCTTAGTACATATGTAGGAAATAAACTGCTTGCAAGGGTACTGTTGGATAATATGACCCATAGCGTCACTATTTGTACAGATCATGGTGTTGTTGTACAAATTAACTATGTGACAAGGAAATTGCACTCTCATCATTTGTGATTAGATCACCATAGATGTACAAATGAATAGAGGTCCATATGATTAGTTTCCTTGGATTGAGAATGATATGAGACAGTATCAATCCGAAGGATTAATCATTAAATATCCCTAGCCGGAGTATTATCGAGACAGGACATCGATAATGCGGAATAGGCTAGTATTGCACTTGTGCACGTTGTGAGGGCACAACGACATAGTTCTCATATATATAAGTATTGGATACTTATGCAAGTGCGATAGGAGGTTGTGTTTCACCGATGGTACGGGAAACAGCTTCGCTCTGGATAGACCCCTCGGAATCCCATTGGTATTATGACTATGTGTCTATGAGAGGTCGAAATCAAGGTAGGTGTGTATAGTCTTAACCTGAGACTTGCATCGCTAATACTTACGATAATCGATAGACTTTGTCTTGGTGGTACAGGGCTTTAACTGGTTCTGCTGCGTACACCACTTCTGGGTTTATCAGAGAGTCGTAGTGTATTGGGTGTGATGTCAAGACGGAAGTATCACTTCAGTCATAGTGGAGATGATGTCACGCAGGATACGGTACTAGTGCTCTTGAGTGTTGCGCAACCAATCGGGATATTGTGACCAGGGTCATGAATATCCGATTATAGAGACTATGTTACCAGACATCCGATATGTGCTTCGGACGGGGTAGACACTTATCCAGCCCCAGCCCTAGCACGTGACTATCCGATACTGGGCCGATACACACAATACAATGGTATACTACGCTTGATACAGATCTTAATATTCTTAGATGAATATTATCGGAGAATTTGGTAGACATCGTGCTTTGCTAGAGCCGAACTTGTCTCGTAAATCGGTAGAACGTAGTACTGGTACGTACGTGATTCGGATACACCGACGACCGTATTTACTGCCAACGTATCCAGAGATCTCATGGGTCGCTTCCCAATAATCCACCGATGACGCATAACTCGCACTCTTAAATAATCTGGGATTATATATAAGAGAGAAAATTAATCTAGGATTAATTACGGAGATATTTTATCTAGGATAAAATATCGTCTAAGAGAGAGAATGATTAATTTGGAATTAATCGGTAAATTAATATATTCGATATATTAAATGAAATTAGATTTCGACGCGGAATTAAAATTAGATTTTAATTCGGGCGAACGAATTAATTTAGAATTAATTCGTTAGCGACGTGAATAGTGATTTCGCTAGGCGTAATCATTTAATTACGACGCAACGGAAATTTGTTAATTTAGAATTAGCGAATCCGAGCCCGAGATTATTTGCGAGCGCATTCGCATTTCGAATTCGAGTGCGGCACGCAAGTCAAATCAAGCGTCAAATCATTAGTCGCATCAAGCGTCAAATCACTTGTCATTTTGAGTGATGTGAACTTGACAACTTGATTGAGTTGACTTGATGTGAGAGTGATGTGTGTGGTCAGCAATTAAAGCCAAATGTGTGTGAAATGAATTTCAAATGAAATTCATGTGTATTAGATACACAAATTACACACACAAAACCGAGAGAGACCACTTCCCTCCTCTCTTCCTCTCTCTCTCTCTCTCTTCTTCTTCCTCTCTTCACTCACGCCATTCTTTTCTCTTGAGGCAGTGAACTGCCGAGAGAAACAAAGGAAAATGGAGGGAAGCAAGTGTGTTTTTGTGGCAAAACAAGAGTGCTAGCACACTCCGAGATCAATGCGAAGGTGGTGGGGATATACCCATGAGTTGGGAACCATTTCGGAAAGCTTGGAGCTTGATTTTGGTGACCAAAACCGAACCAGTGGCTGTGTTTTGCTGCTACTGGCGTGAGCAGTTCATGAAGGGCAGTGAGCTCATTTTTTGTTGCCCAATTCGTCGCTCAACCGCTCGATATAAGTATTCCGCAACTTCGTCGTTGTATTCACTTGTGTTTCATGCTTGAGTTTTGATCTTGGGACCTATAGAACTCCAACAATGGCATCAAGAGCTTGGGTTAAAAGCATGAAAAAGTTAGGGCTAAAATTTGGGCAATTTGATTTTGAGCATGATTAATAAATTGGATTGATAGTATGCTTAAATGTGTTATTATTGAGGATTGATTGGATCAATTTGTTGAATAATGTTTGGAACATTTTCCCCCAAATTTATCACCTTGGCCGAATTGACAATTAATTTAATGTCTTGGGATTTTTGATTTTTGACAATTTGATGTGTTGGAAATCATTTGGGATGATGATTTAATGTCGATTGCGGAATCAATTAAATTGAATTCGAATCGGATGTAAATCCCCAAATTGCCAAGAATGTTATTTAGCATGAAATTGGGTAAAATGAATTTGAGCATGTAATTATGAAATTGGATGATTAAGTATGCTTGAATATGTTTTAATTGATAATTGATTGGATCAATTTAATGAAATTATGTTTGGAACAAATTTCCCCAAAATGCTTGTGTTGGCCGAATTGATGAAGTGCCCTTATTGTCTTGGTATTTGTTTTTTGATTCATTGGATGACTTGAAAATCATGGGGATGTTGATTTAATGTTGATTTGGATTCAATTGGATTGGGTTTAAAGTTGGACATTAAAATCCCCTTTGGCCGAGACTTAATGTAGCATGTATATGGGTTTGATTTTAATCAAAATGTGTTGGACATGTGATGATGAAATGAGCATGATTAATTGTATGAATTGATGTTTTAGAAATGTTATTTGGGTGATTAATCATGATATACACTTTAGGTAATTAAATTGCGAAATTGGATTTGTGTAATTTAATTAATTGAGCTAATTTTGGAAATTGACCTTAAATTATTGTAATTGGGCTTGTTGGGCTTTGTTGTACAAAGTTGGGTTTAGGCAAAATTGGTTGGATCCAATTGGGCCCAAAACCGCTTCCATAAAGCCCAAATGCGACTATTGGACCTTTAAAGTTTAATTGGGCCTAATGGGCCAAGATTGATTTCTAGGCTTATGGGGTAACTCCCGGATTGGATTTTGGTTATTCGGTTTGACCCGAGTTGACCAAAAGTCCACGCCTTAAGAAATTAATTAAAAGCCCATTAGACTTTAATTAAATTAATATTGGATATTAATCGGTCTTTGAGACCATAACGATTAAATTTGGAATTTAAGTCGTAAAGGTTCGTTAATAAAGTGTGATATTTAATTTGGAATTAAATAAATGAATTAGTATTAAATACATATTAATTGGATTTAATTATGTAGTTTAATTTAATTCAAGAATTCGTACTTTAAGTACTTATTCGCAAAAACGAGTTTGACTCGAACAAAATCAAATCGTTGTTTGAACATTGGATGATCACTAATTATCAGATTAATTAATGGATTAGATTGATTGATAACATGCTTGAGTGAATACATGGTTGTGATGCATGAATAATGTATATCGGATGGATATTAGATGGGTGGGGCAATTTTGGAAATTGTTGTAATAAATTGATTTATTAACCTGCGTGTCCAGCCTTATCACCTCTATTCTCTTTGTATTCTCTTCTCACCTATTCCCCTCAATGTAAATGAGGTTTCTTTAGAAGTGTAGTGTAACGGGTAGAAGTAGTACAAGTGCTAGCTTGAGTGAGAAAGGGAGAGATTTGATCTAGGATCAATGTAAGTATCCATCCGCATATCATTATTATTTATTTTCATACTCGCTTTATTATGTATTTAGAATGCATGTTTAAGGGTGTATGATGATGAGACCTTAACAAAGATAATTAAATTGGTAGCCAATTTGCACGCGAAAAGCCCTCATCAAATATCATGCGTCTTTTCCTTCCATTGAGTGATTCTTGCTCAAGATCCTAGATTGGCATGGGTTGTTGGCCAAAGTCAAGCCCTTGTCCGTCGAAGATGTGTTTGAATCACGAGGCTTTTTTCCATATTGGTTTCTTGTCCAAGTTGTGGTTTGTTGGCCAAAGTCAAGACCACTTCTTGTCCAACGACATTGATTACGAAGCTTCCATGGTCAATGGGTCCACGCTTGACTGGGATCACTAGGTTTGTTGTGCCAAAGCCAAGGCCTAGTTGATTCAGAGGAAAAGGTTAGGGTATATATTGGATATATAGGCATATATATGATATATGTTTAGGACTTGGATGTCCACCTACTGGATCTAGGAATTGGATTGGATCCAATTGATCTTAGAGATCTACCTAGTTAATTATCATACAATTTGTTGGCCAAAGTCAAGATTGTGTGATATTTAACGGGATCCTAGCCCACTAGGAAACACGGTTTCCCGAGTACTCGACAGAGGGTTAGAGGCTCGACGAAAAATAGTGGGAGGCAAGAATTGAATTTGCAATATTCGTTCAATTACTCGCCATACGCGCTCATTCAAATTATTTCGTCGTAATATTAAATGTTAGTTGGACTAATATTTAAATTGTTGTTTTAATAAACAGTTGGACTGTATTATACTTGATTATATATAATTGGATTATATTAATCAATATATTTGAATTAATTAATTTCAGTTTACAGTTGATTTTATAATTGGATTATAGTAATCAATGTAATTGAGGTTAATTAATTTGGATTATATTTGATTATATAGTTGGACTATTATAATCATTATAATATATATAGTACCACTAATCGTTGATTAAATAGTTGGACTATTGTAATCAAGATAAAATTGAAAAGTTGGATATTTAAAATATAATCTGGGATTAAAATATTTTAAATGATTTAATTTTCAAATTGGGAATAAATAATAGGTTACTTTATTTGATAAAATAACTTATTATACCTTACGCCCAAAATTAAGCAAAATAAGTAGAGCATGAAATCTTTGGAAGATTTATGTGATGATGACTTTAATGCTTAATTAATATACTTGTCATAAATCTAATTTTAGATTTAAGAAGTATTAAAATTGCAATTTATAATTCTTGGAGAATTAATTGACTATTCTAGAGGAGATAAAGTCAAAGTTTGCAATTGGGCATGTAGCACGAGGTGCACATCGTTTCGATATTCTAAAAACCCAAGGCTTGGCCTAAGGTTCCTAAAATATTGAAAAGGATAATTGACATATACCAAAGTGACTACCATTTGGATATGGCAAACACGAAGGAATTAAAGAAAGGGCAAGGCTCTGACTTTAAAAATGTTTGTCAAAGTTATGTTCACAACTAGTATTGAAATTAGATTTTAAATACTTAGTGTGGTACATAAATATATGTATTGATGTTCAGAATCTGCTTTGAGCAGGATACTGACTTCAAGCTGAGATTACTCTGCGAATCGGAAACGGGACAAAGTCGCTGTTTCGACCGTAGATACCTAAGTTTAGGAACTACCCTTTGGGTGTGTACTTAAATTAGGAACTGTTATAATGTAACTAGTTTGACTAGAGACATTATCTCTATATCAGTGTTTAATCCATTGTGGATAAACCTTTATATTCTAGAACACTAAGAGTTTCATTATATATAAAGATGATACTGAGATAAACACATTAGATGTGAATAACAGAATTTATATTTTGAATATAATTAAAATCTCAAACATATAAAATGACAAATAAATAGCTCAAATTGATTTGATCAATAGAGACTTATTTGTGGCATTGTTGTCTGGGACACAATTAAACAAGACTCGTATATCCACACTTTTGAAGAGTGGGTACTAGGACTGATTTGACTATTCAAATAAAGTCTACGAATCTAGTTTGTTAGGTAAACACCTAAAACACTATTTACTTGGTAATAATGTGAAAGCCACCGATCTGTTAGCCCTATTCATGTGAAGATAGTGGGCCCATATCTAGCTAGGCTAGATGTGAACATGAATATTTCGTGACCTTAACGGATGTGGCATCACGTTATGGTTATGTGTTTCTTTTGAAGAACACAAATCAGAAACTTTTAGAGTTTCGACACGAAGTAGATAAACAGATCGGCTATAGTATTATACCGTCGCGGTAAGACCGTAATGGAAAATACTTAAGCAGTAAGTTTCATACGTATATGAAAGAGTACAGTATTCTTTCAGATGAGGACTCCTCCCGAGACACGTCAGTTTGACGGTGTGTCCGAACTAAAAACTGAATTTTGTTGGACAAGATAAGGTTTATCACGAGTCGCTCTGAGCTATCATTTCCTTCAAACAATATGTATTAACAGTGCAAAACTTATTTAGAATAAGGTTCCATATAAATCTGTTTGACAGATATCATATAGGATATGAACAGGAAGAAACGGGGTTTCTCATCCTAATAATTTGGGTATGCCAGGCATAACGTTTGGATGATACCAAACTAAGAACCCAAATTGGATAAGTGCCAATATAGGTTATCCTAAGGGAAACCATAAGTATAGTACTTATAAATCTCACCTGAGAGGAATCCGATATGCAGTGGTCAGTGGGAGGATAGTGATACTCGATGAAAATCGGAGTAATACTATTCAAGGCACGAAGTCCTTAATGGAACACAAACAGTTCATCAATGATGAATCTGTACCATTAATCTTCGAATACACAAGAACTGGGTAGATCGGATAGAGTCAGAAAACAACCTAGGGTATGGGTTTCTGATCTAACCTCATAAAGATGTAAATCTTATTGAGGAATACCAACCGACTATGTACGAGGAAATGATACAAGGTATCAACTCCCTTTCATGGCAAGTGCCATGAGTCCAAAATGGATTCCATGTATAACAACTATTTTGGATACTAGTTGTTGTACCACAAGGCATTGTGCCTATTGGTACATTAAACGTCTTCAAGGAAGACATATATGGATGGCAACATACCAACGTACAAGCTAGGCTTGTGACGGAAAGTATTGTTATCAACATTGTGTTAATAACGGTTCAACCTTTTACCTGTTGCCATGGTAAATCCATTTTGAAGATGCTTGTTGATAACTGCGTATTTCATTTATGAAATGTGTCAGTTACAGATCAAAATCGCTTTCCTGAAAAGGAAACCTTTTGGAGGATGCTTACAACATCCTGACGATTTTGTATAACCGACAAACAAGGTTTGCGGGTTATTCGATCCATGTTTGGATTGAAGCAAGCATAAGGTTCTTGGAACTGACGTTTTGAAATAATCATAATGGTTTATGATTTCACTCAAACGAAGTAATTCTTGTGTATATGAGAAGGTTAGTGGGAGCGCACTGACAGTATATTCCCATAAAGCTATTGTGAAAGCTTGGATTTCATAGAAATTCTCCGTAGAATTCTGGGGAGTAACAACCTTTATTCAAGGAATAAAGATCTACTGGGATAGATTTGGAGTTGTTAACACTCTTTGGGAAATTGTACATTTAAAATGTACTTGATTTGGTGTCTCATACGCTTCGAGCATATAGAGTCACGATCAGGTCAATCCAAGTGATAGTCACTGGATTGAAATTAAGAACATCTGTTAGTATCTCAGAGAACTAAAGATGCTATCTTAAACTATGGAGAATGGAGAACTTGAAGTGACTGGGATCACTCTGCAACCACAATTAAATACTACGGTACTATAAAGTTTGAACACTGGGACAGTGAGCTGGAAATCTTCCTAGCAAGATAACTGTTGCCGAATAAAACAACAAATGCGGATTATTGCTGCAGCTGAGGCAGCAATAGAAGCCATTTGGGTCGAAAATAAATCTAATTAGATTAGATATAGTTCTGTTAGCGGCTGAGCTAGGCGTCAGCACAGGCTAAGGAATTAAAGGTCTCATCGACGATCCAGATATATACTTCGATATTCATCTGATTCGTTCGGATCATACATCATGGCGATGTGATGATCGTGTAAATCGCATCAGATGATAATCATGCAAATCCGCTGACGAAAACTTGTCCTCAGTAATTTGAACGAACCGTACATAGTTCGGGTGTTAGACACTCAAGTGACTGGCTATGTGCCAAGTGGGAGATTGTTGGATAATATGACCCATATCGTCACTATTTGTACAGATCATGGTGTCGTTGAACAAATTAACTATGTGACAAGGAAATTGCACTCTCATCATTTGTGATTAGATCACCATAGATGTATAAATGAAGAGAGGTCCATATGATTAGTTCCTGGATTGAGAATGATTTGAGACAGTATCAATCCACGAAGGATTAATCATTAAATATCCGTAGCCGGAGTATTATCGAGACAGGACATCGATAATGCGGAATAGGCTAGTATTGCACTTGTGCACGTTGTGAGGGCACAACGACGTAGTTCTCATATATATAAGTATTGGATACTTATGCAAGTGCGATAGGAGGTTGTGTTTCACCGATGGTACGGGAAACAGCTTCGCTATGGATAGACCCCTCGGAATCCCATTGGTATTATGACTATGTGTCTATGGGAGGCCGAAATCAAGGTAGGTGTGTATAGTCTTAACCTGAGACCTGCATCGCTAATACTTACGATAATCGATAGACTTTGGTCTTGGTGGTACAGGGCTTTAACCGGTTCTCCGTACACCACTTCTGGGTTTATCAGAGAGTCGTAGTGTATTGGGTGTGATGTCAAGACGGAAGTATCACTTCAGTCATAGTGGATATGATGTCACGCAGGATACGGTACTAGTGCTCTTGAGTGTTGCGCAACCAATCGGGATATTGTGACCAGGTCATGAATATCCGATTATAGAGACTATGTTACCAGACATCCGATATGTGCTTCGGACGGGGTAGACACTTATCCAGCCCCAGCCCTAGCACGTGACTATCTGTTACTACTGGGCCGATACACAATACAATGGTATACTACGCTTGATACAGATCTTAATATTCTTAGATGAATATGACCGGAGAATTTTGGTAGACATCGTGCTTTGCTAGGAGCCGAACTTGTCTCGTAAATCGGTAGAACGTAGTACTTGGTACGTACGTGATTCGGATACACCGACGACCGTATTTACTGCCAACGTATCCGGGATCTCATGGGTCGCTTCCCAATAATTCACCGATGACGCATAACTCGCATCTTAAATAATCTGGGATTAATATAGTAGAGAGAGAAAATTAATCTAGGATTAATTACGGAGATATTTTATCTAGGATAAAATATCGTCTAGAGAGAGAGAATGATTAATTTGGAATTATCGGTAAATTAATATATTCGATATATTAAATGAAATTAGATTTCGCGCGTTAAAATTAAGATTTTATTAATTCGGGTGAACGAATTAATTTAGAATTAATTCGTTAGCGACGTGAATAGTGATTTCGCTAGGCGTAATCATTTAATTACGACGCAACAGAAAATTTGTTAATTTAGAATTAGCGAATCCGAGCCCGAGATTATTTGCGAGCGCATTCGCATTTCGAATTCGAGTGCGGCACGCAAGTCAAATCAAGCGACAAATCATTAGTCGCATCAAGCGTCAAATCACTTGTCACTTTGAGTGATGTGACTTGACAACTTGATTGTTGACTTGATGTGATGAGTGATGTGTGTGGTTGGCAATTAAAGCCAAATGTGTGTGAAATGAATTTCAAATGAAATTCATGTGTATTAGACACAAATTACACACACAAAACCGAGAGACACATTCTCCCTATCTCTCCTCCTCTTTTCTTCCTCTCTCTTCACTCACGCCATTCTTCATCTTCTGAGGCAGTGAATGCGAGAGAAACAAAGGAAAAAATGGAGGGAAGCAAGTGTGTTTTTGGGCAAAACAAGAGTGCTAGCACACTCCGAGATCAATGCGAAGGTGGTAGGGAAGTATACCCATGAGTTGGGAACCATTTCGGAAAGCTTGGAGCTTGATTTTGGTGACCAAAACCGAACCAGTGGCTGTGTTTTGCTGCTACTGCGTGAGCAGTTCATGAAGGGCAGTGAGCTCGTTTTTGTTGCCCAATTCGTCGCTCAACCGCTCGATGTAAGTATTCCGCAACTTCGTCGTTGTATTCACTTGTGTTTCATGCTTGAGTTTTGATCTTGGGACCTATAGAAACTCCAACAGGTACCTCTGTCGCTAACTGTTCCTGACGGATTTTACAATTAGCCATTTTTCTTGCTCACTAATGCTCTTATATTTTGCTCGGGCTGTCCTTTGCGGATTTTCAACACAACGAGCCTTTCCTTTTTTTTTTGCAAAGTATTGTTTCACCCAGTCCACATTGATGGGCTCGGTGAACTCGTTCCCTTCCAAATCTAACAGTCTCACTGCCCCATTCCCCATAACCATTTTGACTAGGAAGGACCCTTCCCAATTGGGCCAGAACTTTCCCATTAGGTATATCATTAGTGGCTTCGACTGCTTGAGCACTAGATTACATTCTCTGATCTTGGTGGGATGCACATTCTTGTTGAATGCCCTGGCCAACCTTTTCTGGTATAGCTGCATGGGGTACAAGGCCTTTATCCTTTTCTTATCTAGTAATGCTAGCTGTTCGAACCTCTGTGAGGCCCATTCCTACTCAGGTAATTTTGCATCTGCTAGTACCCGCATTGATTGTATCTCTTCTTCCACATCTGCTTGTACCAACATGGCCCCCAACGCCAAGGGTTTGCCCAGCCTTGGGGGTTTCAAGACGGGCGGTTTAACAAAGTACTCTTTGATTTTGTCAAAATATTCTTGACATTGCCTATTTCACTCCACAGACTGGTCCTTCCTCAATAACTTGAAGATGGGATCACATACTAATGTTAGCTTGGTAATAAATTACCTGATATACTAGATTTTCCTGAGAAAAGATCTAACTTCCTTTTTTTGTCTTCGGTGCGGGCATCAGGAACTTTTTTTTAGGGTCCACTTCTATCCCTCCCATTCATAGCGTATGCCCTAACAAATTTCCTGATGTTACCCCACTAACTGACGAAGGCAGTCTTATGCTTGTCTTCTTCGGCCATGAAGACCTGGTTATATCCTGAGAATCCATCCGCGAATGAACATATAGCAGACAAAGCCGCGCTATCAACCAACACGTTTATATGGGGTACGGGAAAGTCATCATTTGGGCAAGCTTTGTTGAGGTCTCTATAATCCATGCACATTCTGACATTTCCATCATTCTTCGGTACCGGAACAATGTTGGCTAACCACTCGGGGTACTTCACCACCTCTATGAACCCTACGTCTATCTGCTTCTTGACTTCTTTCCTAACCTTTTTGGCCCATTCTGGCCTTATCCTTCAGAGCTTCTGTTTTACTAGTCTCATGTTCATATAAGTTGGTATCATGTGCTTAGCAATACCACTGTCTACTTATGGCATGTCTTCATAGGACCAGGCGAATACTTTTGCATATTTTATTAATATTCTCTCTAATTCTTTCCGCTTATCAGAGGTAACCTCACTTGCAATTAAAATTTCCTTAGGGTTTTCACATGTACCAAGATTAAATGCATTTGTCTTTGTTGAGTTAATGTCAAATATGCTCATGTCATGCATGTTATGATGTAGACTAACAGTAAAGACTCGCACAAGTAAGACAAATCAATGTCTTTATGATTAATAAATACAGGATTACAATCAAATAAATCAGGAAGATAAACATCTTCGTAATTTGCAGCCTTGTCTTCTTCCATCTTCTTGCTTTCTTCGAGCGTCAGATTCTCCAACTACAGTAGTTCTTCTTCTTATTTATCTTCCTCTTTTTTCACTGCTCGAGAAATTATCCCAGAAATCTCTTCCCTGCTCTGTTTCATCTTCACTGCTGCTATCTCATATCCCCATGCAAGAAGCTTGGTGGTTGAGAGTTTGGAGGACAAAGTTTTCGGGTAGGCCGGAGTTGATCATGTTGGTAGGTGGTGGAATGGAGTGGTAGTTGGGTTGAGGGTTTCTGTGTGTGTAGGGTTATTCATTTTCTGGATTGGGTATCTTATTGGTGTCAATGAGGTTTTGGCTCTCACGCCTAAGGCTGGTGCAGTTGTCAGTTTTGTGGCATTTTTGCTAATAGAAGTGACAGTATAGGTTTAGATCGAGGTAGTGTGGCATAGGGTTTGGAAGTGGTTTAGGTTCTTATGGATTTATGAATCCTTGCCTCTTCAACTTTTCAAACACATTTGACAAAGGTCTACCAAAATTGGAGAATCACCTGTTTTTGATGGCGGTGACCTCAGCAGGAGCGAGCTTGGTCCCTGAAGGCCCCATAATGGTCTTTCTATTCTAGCCGTAAAACTTTCTGTTCTCGGCTTTCTCTTCCTCGATATCCATGATAGTTTCTCTTAACTGTCAAAAGTCGCTAATCATGGAGGTCATCCTTCTCAGCTTGTTACAAATTGAGGGCTTGGTGCCCTTAATGATCATCTAAATCAGATCCTTCTCCGAGGGCCGAGTCTGCATCTTCAAGAGCTGGCTTCTCCAGTGATCCACATAATCTTTGAAGCTCTCCTCTAGCTTCTGTTTGGTGTTTTCTAGGTCACGGAACGACATGTCTATCTCCAGGTCCGTGACATATTGGTTAAGAAATGCCTCCGCTAATGCTCTCCAGTCATCATTGTCATTTCTCTCCAGGACATGATACCATACAACATGCGCCCCTTCCAGTGATTTCTCGAACATCTTCTACACCTAACGCTTTGACAAACCCACTGCACTCATCACTGAAACATATTGTCAGAGATGGACCCTAGGATCTTCGTTTATGTTGAACTTGTCCATGTCAGGCATTTTAAACTGGGGAGGCAGTTGTTCTTTGAAAGTCATCGCATCATAGTCTAATAGATCTTCATGTTTTCACTTCATCTTGCAGGTAACTGACTCTACTTGTTCTCTGAGTTTCTGTAGCTCTGCCTAAGACCCGGCTATCCTTCCCGCGACATACTCAGCCATGTCATCATCCAAAACAGGGATTTCACTGTCTGATGTATTCATGCTTGCTAATCTCTTCTTGAAAAGTCTTCATTTTTCTCTAACCCAACGGATATCTATGATGGCTTTTAAGACACAGGGTCAGCATGATGCGTGTATGCATGAGATGCATGAGATGTGAGATACATGTGGTTATCAAGACAACATATATCCTTCCGACCTTATTCCTCCCACAATCGTGGTAAGTCCAATTATATCCTAGGTATGGTACATTTTATGCACCAATGTGGGGTACACAAAATCATTCTCTCTTACTCTACAGAGGTGAACCTTGGCTACCTCAGTCCATTTTAATCAGTAATAGACAAAGACCGCCCATTTACAAGATTGATTAAGCCTTTTATAGGGATCGTGCCATTGTCTAGAAATGATGAATTGGGCCCTCGATAATCACGGTTGCGGTGAGGATGGACTTGGAGATATCCAAAAGTATACAAATATTCTATAACAAGGCGTACCCTTCCTGGATGAAAGCCAGTGTGGATATCAGACTCATGCATCTGGCATATTCAGATTATGTTTGGACCTTCTAAGCTCATCAAGGTTTTCATACAAGTTGGCCCGTTATCATTTTAAAGTGTTCAATCAGATTATCACGAGGTGTAAACTTGTCCCAGTTGTAAAGGCCCAACAGGTTTACACTTTTACGATAAGGTGGCTAAATAACTTCAAATGATATGGGGCCCAAACACAAGGTGGCCCAAACATAAGGTGGCCCATCGTCATTTTGAAAACTTTTGGCCCAATCATCATAAGATACAAACTCGTCCCAGTTTAAGTTGCCCAACAAGTTCATATCATATGACGAGAAGCCCAAATGGATCCAAATGATAATAGGCCCAAACACAAGCATTGAGGGGTAGCTTCTATAGGAAGCATAAATATGGTTCATATGTGGGCTTTACAATGGTACGGATAAGGCTCTCATCGGCGAAGGATTGCCCACAACTAGGTCACACCACTCAAGGGTTTGAGCGACCAAGTGAGCACGCCTTTTTTATACCCTAGGGTACGTGCCAACGAGTGATGGTTATCATCACATAATGATCCGCCGCCTTGAGTGAAAGTGACTTCACGATACATGACGCCATCAGGGGGTAAGAAGGGTATGCAAAATATATGAGACTTGGGTAACCAAAGCGAAAACCACGGACACTACAAGGCATTATTTTGGGGCCGATTCTCTATCCCCAGTGGTGTTGCCATTTATAGGAGCGAAGCGGTGTTTACCGTTATGCCTATGATTTTTGGTGACCATGACATTATTGGGTTCGCATCCCATAGAGAGTACGGAGTAGGCCGCGGGGGACTACACGAGAGAATAAATGAGTCTCCACCCAACGTGAACTGGGAAAGGTTTAAGGCCGCACTCAACCCTCGCAAGGGAAGACCTCAAACCGTTGGGTTCGGAATGGTCCCTTACTTATGCCAGTATAATGGACGGGTTCACACAATGGTATAGCCAAGTCTTATGCAGTTCATGCAAGGTAATTCAAATAAACACAAATTTGCACGCCCATAAATATTAAAAATCACAATAACATAGTTCCAAAGGCATATTAAATTGAGAAATGCGATAATCAAAATTATAATAAACAATCAAAAGCAAGAAAAAGCGTCAATAATAAATGTAAATAATTAATCACACACGCATAATGTAAAATAAATAACTAAAGTGGTAAAAATGCATAAAATATAAAGAAAAATGCATGTGGAGTTGTATCCCAAGTACAAATCGCACTACCGTCCATTCGGATTCGGCTACGGAATTTATGTATGGGTTTCCATCTGATATACCGCAAGGGATAATAACACACATAATCATCAACACAATGTAAACGGGCATAAAAAAATATAACCATGCATATGCGTATAATTATCAACATGAAAAACATAAACAAAATAAAGGTGAAATAATAAAATAACAATAAAAGTGAATAAATAGAATAAAAAAAAGATAACACTAAATAGATAAATAAAAATAAATAAAAAATTACCGAGGAAAGAAAAGAATGTGACCAGAAATTTATATGTCTTTTGATGTAGGACTTCAAATACCCGGCTGGACGTATTTCATGTCCAGCCGGGCATACAGCATCCTGAACTATAAAATAAATATGGTAAGGGTGCCCTCAGGTCTTACCTTTTAAGTTGCTTTCTCGGAAGTGCGTTAGGCTATCGCCGGAAGGATCACAGGTTGGTTGTTTCTAGTTGCTGGTTCGCTGCTTCTGCTTGCTATTTTGCTATTTTTTGCTGTTTTTTTGCTGTTATTTTTTGCTGCTAATTTGGTTGTTTTTAGCTGCTATTTTTTGGATATTTTTAGCTGCTGTTTTTTGGTGGTTTGGCTGCTGTTTTTGGTGACTGTTTGGGTTGTTTTTTGTTGTTTTTTCGGGGCTGTTTTTGGTTGTTTTTTTTGGTTGTTTCTTTCAGTTTTTTGGTGTTTGTTTCACGGTTTCAGGTTTGTTGTTTTTCGGTGGTTGGGGTTGTTATTTTCGGTGATTTGTTTTGGTGAGGGATGTTTTTGTTGTTTTGGTTGTTTGGTTGGTGTTTCACGGCTTTCAGGGTTTGTTTCTTCTCTCGGTTTTTTGTGATGCTCATAGGGTTTGTTGTTGCCATCCAAAGAAGAAGAAGAGAGATACCTCCCTCTTTTGATGATGATTTGGACCCCTTTTTATAATGATTTGAAGGGATCTCCAAATAGGGAAACAAATCATGGAAATTTGGGGGATATATTCTCAAATTATTTTGGGAATAAAATCCTCTAAATTTGGTGATTAGGTGATTTCAAATCTTGTTAAATTGGCAAGGATGAGATCCAAATCTCATTAAATTGGTAATGATGGGATTTCAAATCTTGATAAATTGGAAAGGATGGGATCCAAATCTAATTAAATTGGTAGGGATGGGATTTCAAATATTGTTAAATTGGAAAGTGTTGATGAGGGTATTTGAGCATGTAGATTACTTGGGGTTTCGGGCGTGTTGATGGATTGTGGGCTGCATGGGTTGATTCTCTATGGGCTGCATGGTGGGTCCGAGGCTAAGGTTTAAAGCAGAAACTGACTGAACGAATCTGAGGCTGGCTAGTGAGTCCGAATCTGATGAGGTGCTAATTTTGGATGTTTTCTTTCCTTTCGGCATTCATTTTTCAAAACATCCGCAACTTTTCAGGTAGTGCCTCCATTCGAGGCTCATCATTGGGCTCATGCAAAAATGCAATGCCTACAACATATGATATTCCCTAACTCTGACTGAACTGAACTCTATCTTTGACTTGACCTGGTGGATCGAACACCCTAGTGACTGCTATCAGTATCCATCCTCTCAAACATTTCCTTTGGGTAAACCTATAAAATAAAGAAACTGGGAGTGTATGGGGTTAGATCGTTTGAACGATCTATATGAGTGGATGATTAAAACAAAACTAATATGAAACTAGTGATCTTAGGGCTTTACATATCGCCATCCCCAAGCCACTGAACTATAATCTGGGGTATGGATCTTTACTACCCTCTAGGCTCTGATCTGAGATCTAGGGGCATCTGTCATCCCTAGTCCTGAGCTGCGTGTGCACACGATATCTGAGTCTGTCAATTCTGTATATGATCAAGTTGCATATTGAGGTGGGATTTTTCCCCTATGCCTCGAAGAATCAATTTCATATCATACTTTTAAAACATTGATTTCTCAAAAAGGTTCTCATTTATGAAAGAACTGAAAAGAAGTTTCGCTATCGCCCTATTGTGCGTAAAAGTAAGTCTTTATAAAAAAACAAACAAATAATTAAGAACCAACTTTTAAAAGAAAAGTATCAACTCACTGATTTGGAGTTCCGTTAACGAAACTTCACTTCGCCGAATGAATTTTTGATTCCTATGATAACCTTTATAGGTAACTATATTAAAATATGAAACATGAAACGTACTTCGAAATTACCATCGCTATATGATATCCTACATCCGTGACATGATAAATTATGTGTATATTTGATGATACGAAACTCTAAGGGTGGTCTCTAACATCCTAGGTCACAATTAGAAGGGTTAAATCTGATTCTGGAATTTCTTTGGGCGTCGCGATGCCCGACGTTGTGTGTCGCGACGCACACTGGTTTAGACCTGAGGCATAGCCTCTGCTTGCTCTGCATCACGACGCTAAGCTTTGGGCATCGCGATGCCAACTCGATCAGACCTAGGCATTGGGCTTCTGTATGGTATGTGTCGCATGATTGGGGGTTAAATATCGCGGCGCTAGACCAATTTCAAGGCCAATCTCAACTCTTCAATGTCATTCACAAGTAATCCAAACAACCTTAGTATACCACCAATACATAAACCCTTTTCCAACTTTAATATTGCTCAAACTCATCTTATCCCAAATCACTACACAAACACACATTATCACATATTATCATTAAATCACAAAGTAATAATCTTCCAACACATTCCTACACATCAAAACTTCATACCAAGCTAATCTTTTCGAGATACTTCTCACAATTTATGCCAATAACTCATTTTAAATCAATTATGCGATTCTTATTACTAAAGTAACACAAGGTGTGAATCGGGGCTTCATTTTATTTGCCCAAAACTAAAATTAGAAGAGGAAAATAGGATGAAGAACTTACTTTGCATAAGATGAACTTCGAACCATCAATTGTTGCATCCAAAATTACCTTGAGGAAGAAGAGGAAAATTTGAAGAATTCTTCATGGTATACACATTTTTGGCTTTAAGGAAGATGATGGAATAGTGCCAATTTTTATAGGCAAAAGGGGTTGATTTTAATCATGAAAATGGGTGGCTATGATTGAGCCACATCACTCCAAGTCTAGACTATTCTCAAAGTTACTATAGCTACCGTGGAATTCATGATTTTTGACCCATTTCTGATTCGAATAAGGAAATATGTTCAATGTAAAAATTGTAGGTCTTAGTCCTAGCTTTCCAATGATAAAAATTTCATAAACATCGGAGATCGTATGAAAATGTTACAGCCCAATTACTAAGGGTTGTTCGAGATGGGACGTAAGCTAAGTTCCGCGTCGGAATTTTAAGGAATTTATTGGATGTCCCAAATGTCATTTTATGAGCACTTACTTGCTCGAACATGATTTATATCAAGTATTATGCTCCGAAAATGTAATAGTCTTCAGCTTTTGGTAACGTACAAGTCACATGGGTCACCAAATGTTACAAATTCTTCCCCCTTAAATAGAATTCATCCTCGAATCCTCTTTAAAACTGGAATCTGAAGTCTGTCGAGACTTGAAATTCTCGGTACTGAACATGTTATCGCAAATCACATGGTTCACATGTTATTTCTTAAGCCACCAACTTTTAACCGTGTACATACTCATACCTCACTCCGCTTCATCCCTTATATGCACAACTTCCCGATATCTTTCAACACGCTGTCATCAAACCCTAGGATAATAGAACTATCTTGCTGGATTGAATGATGTGTCTTGGAGGTTATAGCTAAAATTGTACTCTAATTCTGTCTGTATGTACTCTTACTTTACTGTAAACTATTTCACCTTACCTGGGTTCACTATGAATTAGCAACCAAGACCTTCGTCAAACTAATCTTCATTCTTTAGCTAATAAGTATGCATTACTTTTGTTCTAATATATGTTTCATGCATGATACCTCATGAATTCTTGATTGAGTGACAATTCCTCTTTCTTGATTTGTAAGAGTTCTTCTGGATACTTAATACTATTGTGAAACTACAACTATTGTTATGCCTTAAATAAATCTCATTCTTAGACTTCTAGCTATGACCAACATTACTTGTCACCATCTGGTTCTTCCTAACGGTTATTTTCGAACTTCTCTAGAAATACTAGCGCTCTCCATGGTTATGGATTTCGCATATACATAGTCCATTCTGTTGCAAATGTAAAAAAGAATAATCTATTCTATATTCTCTTAGCGCTGCTTACCCATCACAAACTAGCGTCCATCTCCATAAATTAACTATTTAACTCTCTATTTTCTTACTATGCTTCAACTACTTATGGGCTCTGTTCTTTCAAGTTCTCACTTTTCTAACTATCTGTTGGGTTTAGCACTTCATAGTGCAAGGTCAAATTCTTCATTTACCTCTTGCTTACTAGTGTTATCTTCTGAATGGATTTTTTACTAAGGATATTAATTCTACGTAGCTTATTTGTGATCCTTCCCAATTTTCTAATGACTTGGTAGCAAGGTTCTTAAGTTGTCATTCATTGTATGTATATTTTTGCTTAAACTGTATTCCATGTTTCGATGTCGACACTAGCGATTCGATTCTAGCTACAATTCATGCTCTATCTATACTTTTACTTTCATTGTTACTAAAAATTTGGTTAAGATGTCCTTAACTTGTTCCCTATACCTGGTTGTATTCTGGGATCTCCATCTTTTTATTGTTTCCATATTCTTGCTTTATCAAATATTGTTAATCAGGTATACGCAACTATACACAAACTTAATAATTTTATCTTTATCAGATAACCATTTACGTAAATTTTACCTTGATAACTCACACAATATACCAAATGCAGAATTGAAGTAAACTTATCTCCTCGATTCCACACAATGCTACATGATGAGCGAAAAATATATCATTATTTACTGCCAATTTTACTTAATATTTTGTATAGTTTCTCGATATTTATGAACTTTTTTATGTGTTTTTATTTATTTTACAGATAAAATAAAATCGAGACTCAATGGAATCAATCAGGATGAAATTTGGAACAAAGAATGACAAAAACTGGACTTCAAATTTGAATTTTGGAGGTTGGAAACTTGAAATGGCGTTCTAACGAAGAACAATTTCGGAAATTTCAACTTTGCGTAATTTTCATATTTTGGCCATAACTTATTACTCTAATATCGGATTGAGGTGATTTAAGTTCCAGATGAAAGAAGACTCAATGATCTACAACTATGATGTTTATAAGAGTTTCGAATTCTAAAGTTATCAAGACCAAAATTGATGAAAAATCTAAAGTGTGTTATGTGTAATTATTAAAGTCATTATCAAAAACAAAAAAAAATGGAAAATGAAAATTTACAATTGTCAAACTTCCACCAAACATGCTTGCATGTTTGGTGGAGGATTTGGTGGAGGATTTGGTGGAGTGTTTGGTGGCATGTTTGATGTAGTGTTTGGTGGAGAAATTGGTGGAAGCCTTAATATTTCCTATAAATAGCAAGCCAAATTTGATGTAAAACTCATGCTTTCTTTAGGGGATTTTCTTTGAAAAACCTAGTAGAGAGTATATTGTGCGTTTAATTAAGCTTTATTGTATTTTTTTTTCAGTTATAAAATTTTGTGTGTTTTTTATTCAAAGCATGAGTAGGTAATCTCTTTTTGCTGGAGTTTAGGGTGAAAATTTTAATATGATAATTTATATTAAATTCCATTATTTCATAATTTATAATCTGGATTAATTATTTACCACTTATATGGTCGGTTTTATATGACTTTGTTACCGCATATATGGTCGGTTGGACTTATTTTGGATAAATGGTATCACCGCCTTTATGGTCGGTTTTAATATAATTAATTCATGAAATAATTGATCAGTTTATAAGGAAGAAATCTATACTTAAAGTATTAAAAGTGAATCCTCTAACTCCAGCATTTCATTTCATTGTTGTAGTTTAACTTATTTGTTATTAACTTGTTTTATGATGCTTTGTTTTTTTTATGTATTTAGTAACCTTAGGTATGTGTTGTGACTAATAACATTATCTAGGGTTGTCATGAAAACCAATATTAATGATTTTATAAGTTGATTTATCTTATATCTTGTGTGATGTCTTGGTTTATTTATTGAGTCTAGTTCTTAATGCTTCTTGTTGTTTGGCCAACAATCAAATTGATTAGGTAAACTTAAAGTGAACTTGGAAAATGGATTTTAGGTTTAGGTCTAAACTCAATAACACACGATCTCACTTAAGTGGATTTCCTTCCAGGATAGGAATATAAATGTAGGGCGGGTGTAACCATACTTGAAACTTAAACTTAATGAATTTGGGGTTTCTTAGTTAACATAAGAATATAGTTAATTAAGTAACTTTGAATATTTACATTTGACCATCGGAAGAGGCTTATGTATACATTATTGTTCCATGTTAATAAACTAGTATATTACACAAGCGTAAAGTAATCAATTCATCTTTAGAATAATATTGGAAGGATTCACAATCCTGGATATTCTGGTTTCATTAATTAATCTTGAAATCTACCTTAATTTTATTTACTTGTTTGTTTTAGGTAAAATCACCATCCGACCAACAATCAATTTAGATACTTGTAGGAATTTAGCTTTATAAATTAATAGCATGGGTTATAAGTCCTTGAGGGATCGATACATTTATACTACTTGAACGATACATGCGCTTGTGTAACGTGTGTGATTTCACCGATCAATTTTTTGGTGTCGTTACTGGGGACTTATTTATCTTTTACTATTAAATTTGATGTTAGATACTTTACTTGTGTCAAAGGTTCTTACATGATGCAGTGGCGAATTCCAAAGAACCAAGAAGCCACAAGAGGGGTAACCATATTGAGAAAATATCACCTTGTCAGGGAGATAGTGTAGAAAATGAGATGTCGTTGTCACGCAGATTCCATCCGCAGATAACTTGGTTTATCCGTTTACAAAGACCTTATCGGCTAAAGCTTTTGATAATATACTTGTTAGGGTTGGTGCTTTGAGTGCCAATTTTATTATGTATTTCCCTGTAAATACTAATGTAACATTTTATTATGAATAAAATAAACAGTTTCTTTTATATAACATCTTCTTTTATATGGTAAAGACGTAACAGACCTTAAAATAATTAGTTATGATACTGTTGCAAAAGTGTCACAACTGACATTAAGTTGTATCATGACATTGTCATTCTTAGACAGTTCATGGTCAATGTTTACACTACTTGGTCAGTAAAGTGAACCCGTTGAGACTGGTAGATGTCGTATATTGGAATCTTGGATTCCGATGGTTTCTCAATGAACCATGAGTCTTGGAGACTCGTATAGATGTGTAGTTGTTTATAACGGATAAACACTAAACAACTCACCGAAGATTCTTAATGCATGGTACACCAACGTCAAAAAGAATCTTTTCGGGTTAAGTGAGCATATTGATTCTTTGACTTGAGATACCACTGTGGATATATGAGTTATCCTCCAAACTTAGATGGTAGTCACGTCACCGATCTATTTAGATCAGACCTCCACCTATTCGTCGGGTGTGGACTGATCCTCAGGATATCCTGTGTGTATCAAGAAATGATATGTCAGTTTTGTGTACAGAGCATAGGTATTCAATATGGAATTAGCAATTTGTTAAATCCACGGGCCTGTGGTACACTGTCTAAATCAGTTCTAAGTGTTTTTAAGGGATTAGTAATAGAAACATCGACGTAATTATATCTATAGAGATTTGACGTTTACATCTATATCTCTGTAATAATCCGGATACCTGTGATGAAGTGATTATACGTATGTTATGACCTTGACCTGTATGGTTCATAGAGTTTATCTGTGTTCGTCATAATTTACGGGTGGGTAGATTATGGTCATGAAATTGGATTTTGTGACGGATATGCATGAACTTATAGAGTATCACTAATGAAATATACTCGTAGAGCACTAGGGCAACTTTTATGAATAATATTGATTATTTATAACTCGTTTAATGGTTAAACGAAAAATACATGCGTATGGACCTAATGGTCATTTCCTAATTAATGTGTATTTGTATTTAATATTTGATATTATTAAATACACAATAATTATTTATCAAATTATGAATTTTGACATATATCATTAATATATGTATTTGAGATATTTAATGTAAATATAATACATTTGTTTAAGATATTTGTGTTAGTTTTCCTAGAACATGCCAAGGATCTCTAAGGTGATTTGTGTGTGAATAAATCAAAGAAAGTTACAGAAATACTCACTTTGATCGGATGAAGTTCAAGACTTTTTCTTCTTTGTTAGAAGCTCCAAGCCTTTGATTTGAATTTCAAACTCAAGGTTGAGTTTCCTTATCACCTTAGTTGACTCCCAAAGTGCTAGCTTTGATAAAAAAATTGAAAGAAAATTTTCCACCTCCAAGATAGAAGAATTCGGCCAATAGAGGATTAGGAAGAGAATGAATAGTTCCCTTTTGTTTTTCCAAAACACATATACAAAAAGTTGGTGTGTGTTGACTTGGTAGGTTGGGAAGTAAATGCCACATTTACTATTCCATCTACTTACATCATAAATACTGACAAGTTGATGTAAGTCATGGGTCCCACCCATTTAAATTCCAAATTTAGTTGGCTTACACAACACACTTTGGTCCGGTTCGTTTAATTCGACTAATCGAATTTTCTGTCGCTTTGTAATTAAATCTAATTTAATTAAATAATAATACCCAATAAAATTATTACAGAAGTCGCTTGCGAATTAATTCTAAATTAATTTGTTCGCTAGAATTAAAATCTAATTTAATTCCGCATTGAAATCCAATTTCAATTAATATATCTAATATATTATTTTAGCCCAATTAATTAAATTAAATAGTAAAATCCAATTTCACTATTAAATTTACTTTGTCGATTAATTCCAAATTAATCGCGTTCTCTCCTCTCGATGAATTTAATCCCAGATAAATTCTCGACGTAATTAATCCCAGATTAATTCTTTCTCTGATAATTAATCCGAGATTAATTCTTGCCGTAATTAATCCCAGATTAATTTTCTCTCTCATAATTAATCCCAGATTAATTATGTTCGAGTAAATATCATCGGTGAATCTTTGGGAAGCGACCCAAGAGATTCCTGGATATATTGGTAGTAAATACGGTTATCGGACTATCCGAACATGTGCATACCCGGTACAACGTTCTTACCGATTTACAAGACATGGTTGGCTTCTAGCAAAGCACCATGCCTACCTAATTCTCCTGAAATATATTCAATATGGAATATATATAATTTGTATCAGGCGTAGTATACATTGTATTTCATATTACGATATAGTATCGAATGTCACATGCTAGGCCTAGGGCTGGAATTGTGTCTGCCCCGTACGAATCATATATGAGATCACTAGCAACTAGTCTCTTTAATCGGTTAATCATGACCTAGTCATACTATCCCGATAGCTATAGAATTTATGAGTACTAGTTCTGTATCCCTGCGTGATCATCATCTCCATATGACTGAAGTGATACTTCCATCTTGACATCACACCCAACACACTACGATTCTCAGTATACCCAGAAGAGGCGTACACAGAACCTGTTAAAGGCCCGGACGACCAAGACCAAAGTATACTGATTGTCGCATGTATTAGCGGTGCAAGTCTCAGGTTAAGACCAAATACACCTACCCTGATTCGGATTCCCATAGACACATAGTCATACTACCAATGAGACTCCGAGGGGTCTATCCAGAGCGAAGCTGTTCTCGTACCATCGGCAAACAGAACCTCTTATCACACTTGCATGAGTATCCAATACCCAAATATATGAAAACTATGCCGTTAAGCTTTCATAACGCGCACAAGTGTAATACTAGCCTATTCTGCATTATCGATGTCCAGTCTCGATAATACTACGACAAAGGTTATTTAATGATTAAAGCTTACGTGGATTAATACAGTCTCATATCTTACTAATCATTGGACTTTTATCATTTATATATCCAGGTAATCCAATTACAAATGATAAAAGAGCAATTTTCTTTGTCACATAGTTAATTTTGTACAAGAACACCATGTTCTTTACAAAATAGTGATGTTATGGGTCATAATTATCCAATAATTTATATTTAATTATTAATTATTTAATTGTTAAATAATTAAATCAATTAAAAACTAAATATCTTATGCCATGATTAATGTTAGGAAATGAAATGATTCGGTTGGTTCACTTGTAAAGTTAACTTTAAGATAAATGTTATCAAGTGTTACAAGTAAACCAAACCAATGGAAATGGAACAAAAAAATTTGAATTTCTTATATTTATTTATTTTGTAACTCACGGCCTTTTCAAAAAATATATAAGTAATTTTTGTTTCATTTTTCATTAACACACAAGGTTTCTAAAACTCAGTAAGTAAAAGATTGAGAGGAAAAAATGAAGAACAAAAGGAAAAGGCTTGAAAAACTTGGAGTTTTGTAAGTTATTTCCAACTTTCTTCAACTAAGAAATTGTTTCTATGATTCTATACTTCCACTTGTGTAGTTTAAAATTTTCTCTAATCTTAAATTATATGAATTATTGTGTTGGAAACTTGTTTAAAGATGAAAGCATGTATGTTAATAAAGATTGCATGAAATTAGTTCATTAGCACTCTTTTCGTCATTTGATGGTGTTGTTGCCATTCTAGAGTTGCTTAGCCATTCATAGATGACCTATAATTATTCTTGAGTTGTTTCAAGGTGGTGAGACTTGTTTGTTGTAGTAAGGATTGAATTAAAGTGTTCCATTTTATTAATTTGGTGTAATTTGTCAATTTATGGAAATTGTAAAATTAGAGTTCATAACCCTTTCCAAATTTAGGGCTTTTCATATATGTGATGTAATTTGATGTATATATGATGTATATTAAATTTGGGATTGATTGGATTGGATCTTGACTTGTTTTGAGCAAATTGGGCCAAATCACAATTAATGGAAAATAAGAAACCCTCTCGGTATTTTTGGCTTTTAGTGGGGATCATGTTGTAATTTGTATTTTATTGTGTTGGACATGTTATAAATCATTTTAGAACTAAATTGGAATCATCCAAAATTGTATTTGACAATTTTAGGACTAAAATGATCAAATTGCAAAGTTTATGGGTAAATCGACAATTAAAAGAAATTTGATTTCTTGGGTTAAAATTTCAGATTTTAACCCAAGATAATTAAATAAATAATTTTATTTAATTGATTCAAGAAAAAAAATTTGATATCGGAAAATTCTGATTTTCCGCGTTCCGCTGAACTAACCTGGTAATACCCTATAAAACCCCAACAATGCTCACATTATTTTTATATATTACTAATGAGATTAATAATATTTTTTTGTCACAAATGAAAACTATGTTAAATTAGTTTAACTTAATGTTTTCTATAATTATTTGATTATGAGATAATCAAATCTTGATTATGAGATAATAAAATCTTGATTCTGAGATAATCAAGTTAGTAGTTATAAGATAATTATTACATAACAATTAAGCTAAGATTAGGTATAACCTAATTTCTTTTATTTGTCCATTTCACATGTCTTTGGATGGCACTCCATTCCTTTGTGTTGGCCATTTACCATTCAATGGCATGTGAAAGATTTGTGATAAGGATAATTATTTTTGGAAGAGAATATTATCTCTACCATCTCCACTCTTTCATTATAAAAAGGCATACACAATAGTTGTTTGAGTGAGTCAGATAAAAAATTTGAGAGAAAAAGATTTATTTTTCTTAAGTGTTGAGAAGAAATAAAAACAAGAGTGAATTAGATATTTGATCTTTTTTATCATTTCTTTCAAATGCCAAAAATATTGTGTGACAATGCTACATCATTCTCTAAATTGTTTAGAGTTTGATTTTATACTTCTCTAAATAGTTTAGAGTTGATCTTTGTGAGTGAAACCCACAATTTGGTTTGTTGGTTTCGAGTCATAGTTCGGAAGATTGAGTGGTTGATCTAAGCATTGGACATCAAAGGATTTCGACAACAACAAAGGAAGAAGGCAAAGAAAATTTTAATGGTCTATACCAGAGCCGATGCCCACATTAGCAAGTTTTGTTGCGCTAAGAAAAGTCATTTCCTACAGTCGTGCCATAGAAATCCTCAAGGCAAATATGTATTTTCCGATATACTATTGAATCTGTGTTCATAGCATTAGACAAAGCAAGAAAAGAAGTGGAATGGCTTCAGAATTTCTTAGAGGATATTTTGTAATTGGCCAAAACCAGCGCCAGCTATAAACATACATTGTGATAGTCAATCGGCTAATAGGAGAGCCCAAAATACAATGTATAATGGTAAATCTCGACAGATATATCGAAGACACAATATAATAAGGCAACTACTCCTAAGCTGTATAATTGTAATAGATTATGTCAAGTCAAAGGAAAACATTGCCGATCAACTTACTAAAGATTTTCCTAGAGTGCCAGTTGAGAAGTCATCGAGGGGAATGAGCTTCAAGCCTATAGATTAAGAATTGTCACTATGAAAACCCAACCTAGCTGACCGGAGATCCCAAGATCTAGGTTCAACAAGGACAACTGAAACTTTGTACAATTCAATGTTAGACAATTATGACCCATAGCGTCACTATTTGTAAGAGACATTGTGGTTTTTGTACAAATTAATTATGTAGCAATGGAAATTGCATTTTATCATTTTGTAATTTGATTACTTGAATATATAAGTGATAAAAGTCCCTTTGATTAGTTCCGGATTATAAGATATGAGACAATATCAATCTATAAAGGTTTAATCATTAAATATCCCTAGTCGTAGTATTATCGAGACTGGACATCGATAATGCAGAATAGACTAGTATTGCACTTGTGCGTGTTATGGAAGCATAACGGCATAGTTTTCATATATTTAAGTATTGGATACATATGCAAGTGTGATAGGAGGTTGTGTTTACCAATGGTACGGAAACAGCTTCGCTCTGGATAAACCCCGTGGAATCCCATTGGTAGTATGACTATGTGTCTATGGGAATCCGCATCATGGTAGGTGTATTTGGTCTTAACCTAAGACTTACATTGCTAGTACTTGCGACAATCAATACGCTTTGGTTTTGGTCGTCCAGGACTTTAAAAGGTTCTGTGTATGCCTCTTCTGGGTTTATTGAGAATCGTAGTGTATTGGGTGTGCTGTCAAGATCGAAGTATCACTTTAGTCATATGGAGATGATGATCACGCAGGGATACATAACTGGTACTCTAAATTGGTTGCAACCATCGGGATAATATGACATGGTCATGATTATCCTATTAAAGAGACTAATTGCTTGTAATCCGATATATACTTCGTACGGGGCAGACACTATTCCAGCACCAGGCCTTGCATGTGACATCCAATACTGGATCGAAATACGCAATACTACGTATACTACACCTGATATAGATTATATATTCCATTAAGAATATTTCTGGAGAATTGGGTAGGCACAGTGCTTTGCTAGAAGCCAACCATGTCTCATAAATCGGTAAAAATGTAGTACGAGCTACGTACGTGTTCGGATAGTCCGACGACCGGATTTACTGCCAACATATCCAGGGATCTCTTGGGTCACTTCCCGAAGATTCAACGATGATGTATGATTCGAGCATAATTAATCTGGGATTAATTACGGAGATATTTTATCTAGGATAAAATACTGTTTAATGAGAGATAACGATTAATTTGGAATTAATCGATAAAATAATATTTTCGATATATTAAACGAAATTAGATTTGGACGCGGAAATAAAATTAGATTTTAATTCGGGCAAACGAGTTAATTTAGAATTAATTCGCTAGCGACGTGAATAGTAATTTTCCTTGGCATTATTATTTAATTAAATTTGATTTAATTACATCTCAACGGAAAGTTCGTTAATTTGGAATTAGCCAACCCGAACCCGGGAGTATTTGCGGGCCCACTCGGATTTCGAATCAAATGGGGCCCACAAGTCACATCACTTGTCACTTTGAGTGATGGGTTTTGGTGACAATGATAATGACTTGCCTTAAACACTTTGTATTGATGATGGCTTGATTGACTTGTACCAAATATTTGGAAATTGATTATTAGATTTTTGAAATCAAATATTAACAAGTCAACAACATCATTTTGCTCTCTCTACATTCACGCCACTTTGAAGAAAAATTTACTCTCCCATATTTCTTTCTCTTGGCCGAATACACAAGGAGGAAGAAGGTGATTTTGTAGCAAAAATTACCAAGAGCTAGCACTCTAAAGGATCATCAAAGGTGATAGCGAAACCAACCTAGGAGCTTGGAATCACCATTGAAGCTTGGAGCTTAAAGATCAAAGTTCATCTTCATCAAAAATTGGAGCTTGGTCGTGACCTTCAAGGACAAGGAGGAAATTTTTTTGAACTTGACGCATCCATAAACCGCTCATTGTAAGTATGATTCCGCCATACTTCTTTAATGTATTCACATGTTTTTTATGCTTGAATGATCTGGGGACAACTTTAGAAACCAACAATGGTATCATTGAGCCTAATTTGAGCATGAAAAATATGAGGGTAAAATTTGGGTAAAATCGATTTGAGCATGATTTGATAAAATTGATTGATTGAGTATGCTTGAATGATGATAACTTGGAGTTATAAATGATCAATTTCATGAAACATTAATTGGATCAATTTTTGCCCAAATTGTTGGATTGGCCAAAAGTTATATGCCCTGAATAGTCATGGTATTTTTTGTTCTTTTGATCATTGGATGAGTTTAAAGACTTTGGAAATGATGATTTGAGATTCAATCGGATTGAAAACGAAATCGGATAAAAAGCCCCTAAAATGCTGTGAGCAAGATGAGCATGAAATGAGTTGATTTTTTGTTTCAAAATGTTGGACATGAGTTGAACAAATTAAGACATGATTAATTGATCAAATTAGTATTTTGGAAATATTGATTTAGATAATTAATTGATGTAATACACTTTAATTAGTTAAATTATGAAATTTGGAATTTTAAAATTTAATTGATTGGGCTTAATTTAGAATTGGGCTTTAAATGTTGTATTTGGGCCTCATGGGCTTGGTTGGGCCAAGTTAGTTTAGGTCAATTGGATTGGATCCAAATTGAGCCTAAATCATTCCATTAAGTCCAAATGTGACAAATGGGCCTTTTATGTTTAATTAGGCCTTATGGGCCTAAATTGGTTTCTTGGCAAATAAGGGTGATTCCTTAATTGGGCTTTGGCATTTGGGTTTGACCCATACTGACCAAAGTCCATGCCTTATGAAATCAATTGAAAGCTAATTGGACTTTAATTAAATGACATTGGATGTTAATTTGGCTTTGAGACCCATTAAGATTAGATTTTGAATCTAAGTCGTTAAAGCGCATTAAAAAGTGTAGTTATTTAATTTGGAATTAAATATACAATTAGTATTGAATACGAATTAAATTAGATTTAAATTGTAGTTCGATATAATTCAAGAATTCGTACTTTGAGTACTTATTCTCAAACGAGTTGGACTCGCGCAAAATCAAATCGATGTTTGAACATTGGATGATCACTTTATTCAAGATTAATTAATTGAATTAGATTGATTGAATAACATGCTTTGTGTGAATACATGGATATGTTGAATGAATAACGTATATCGGATGGATATTAGAAGGGAAAGGCAATTTTGGAAATTTTTATAAATTTAGAATTTATTAAATTGGACTTGCGTGTCCAGCCTTATCTCTCTTGATTCTTTGTAATTATCTTATGACCTAATTCCCCTCAATGTTAATGAGGCTTCTCTTATTGTATTATGTAATTGGGTAGAAGTAAGAATAGTGCTAGCCGGGGAGAGGAAATGGAGTGATTCGTTCTAGGAACAATTTGTGAAATATCCATCCGTATATCGTTATTAATTTATTTTCGCGCCATATTATGCTTTTAGAATGCATGCTTAAGGGTGTATGATGAGACCTAATAAATATAATAAATTGGTTGCCATTTACGCGAAAAACCCTCAACAAATCAAAAAAGTTACGGAATACTCACATCGATCGGTTGAGCGACGCGGAGACGAACAAAAACTGAAAATCTGCTCACTGGTTGCTCGGCAGTTCACTGTCACAGCCCACTGCATTTTGGGAAGGGATCCATGAGATCCCTGATTAATTTTCCCTCTCTTCTAATTAATCCAGATTAATTAAGAGTGCGAGTCATACGTCATCGGTGAATCTTTGGGAAGGGACCCATGAGATCCCCGGATATGTTGGCAGTAAATTCGGTCGTCGGACTATCCGAACACGTAAGTACCAAGTACTACGTTTTACCGATTTACAAGACAATGTTGGCTTCTAGCAAAGCGCCATGCCTACCCAATTCTCCAGAAATATCCTTACAGGAATAAAGGATCTATATCAGGCGTAGTATACGTAGTATAGTGTATGTCGATCCAGTATCGGATGATCACATGCTAGGCCTGGGGCTGAAATTGTGTCTGCCCCGTATGAAGCACATGTCGGATATCTGGTAACTAGTCTCTATATTCGGATATACATGACCTTGTCATAATATCCCGATAGCTGCAGCATTTAAGAGTACTAGTACTGTATCCTACGTGACCATCATCTCCATATGACTGGAGTGACACTTCCGTCTTGACATCACACCCAACACACTACGATTCTCAATATACCCAGCATAGGCGTACACAGAACCTGTTAAAGCCCTGGATGACCGCAACCAAAGTATATTGATTGTCGCAAGTATTAGCAGTGCAAGTCTCAGGTTAAGACCAAATACATCTACCCTGATTTCAGACTTCCATAGACACATAGTCATACTACCAATGGAATTTCGAGGGGGTCTATCCAGAGCGAAGCTGTTTCTCATACCATCGGTAAAACACAACCTCCTATTACACTTGCATGAGCATCCTATACCCAAATATATGAGAACTATGCCGTTGTGCCCTCACAACGCACACAAGTGTAATACTAGTCTTTTACGCATTATCGATGTCCAATCTCGATAATACTCTGACTAGGGATATTTAATGATTAATCCTTCATGGACTGATACTGTCTCATATCATTCTCAATCCATGAACAAATCATAGGGACCTCATATCATTTATACATCTAGGTGATCTAATCACAAATGATAAGAGTGCAATCTCTTTTGTCACATAGTTAATTTGTACAACTACACCGTGATCTGTACAAATAGTGATGCTATGGGTCATAATTGTCCAACAATCTCCCACTTGGCCTATAGCCAGTCACTCGAGTGTCTTACACCCGAACTATATACGGTTGGCTCAAACTGCTGAGAAAAAGTTTTCATCAGCGGATTTGCATGATTATCGTCTGATGCGATTTATTCGATCATCACATCGCCACGATGTATGATCCAAACGAATCAGGTGAATATCGAAGTATGTATCTGGATCGTTGATGAGACCATTAATTCTTTAGCCTGTGCTGACGCCTAGCTCAGCTGCTAACAGAATTATATCTAATCTAATTAGATTTGTTATCGACCCAAATGGCTTCAATTGCCGCCTCAGCTGTAGCAATTACCCGCATTTGTTGTTTATACGGTAACAGTATCTTGCTTGGAAGATTTCCAGCTCACTGTTCCGTTATTCAAACTTTGTAGTACCGTTTGCGACTTGTAGTCGTCTTATCGGTTAGGAAACTTACAGTAGTGATCCCAATCACTTCAAGTTCTCTTTCTCCATAGTTTAAGATAGCATCCTTAGTTCTCTAAGATACTAACAGATGTTCTTAACTTCAATCTAGTGACTATCACTTGGATTGGCCTATTTGTGACTCCATATGCTCAAAGCGTATACGACACCAGGTCACGTACATTTTTCAATGTACGATTTCTCAGAGAGTTTTCATGAAAGCCAAGCTTTCACCGATAGTTATTATGGGAATATCATTTCCAAGAAAGACATATTACATTATTTATAGGACAGCCAATGTCAGTGCGCTATCACTACCTCTTTATATACACAAGAATCATTTTCGTTTTGAAATAAATCATATACCATTATGATTACCTCAAAACGATAATTCCAAGAACCTATGTTTGCTTCAATCCAAACATGGATCGAATAACCTGCAAACCTTGTTTGCTTGTTTTGTACGACAAAACCGACAGGATGTTGTAAACATCCTCTAAAATATTTCCTTTTCAGGAAAGCGATTTTCCCGTAAAGCTGTCATATTTCATGAAACAACACAGCTTTAGCAAGCATTATCCAAATGGATTTACCGTGGCAACAGGTAAAAGGTTGAATCGTAATCAACACAATGTTGATAACGATACCTTTCCGTTAAAAGCCTAGCTTTGTACGTTGGTATATTGCCATCTATGTATGTCTTCCTTGAAGACTTATAAAGTACCAATAGGCACAATGCCTTGCGGTACAACAACTGGTATCCAAACTTGTTGATATACATGGAATCCAATTCGGATTCATGACACTTTGTCATAATAGGGAGTCGATACCTTGTATCACTTCCTCATACGTAGTCAGTTGGTATACCTCAATAAGATTGACATATTATGAGGTGGGATCAGAAACCCATACCCCATGTTGTTTTCTGACTCTCTCCGATCTACGCGGTTCTTGTGTATACGAAGATTATTGGAATAGTTTCATCATTGATGAACTATTTATGTTCCATTAAGATTCGGTGCCATGAATAGTATTACTCTGATTTTCATCGAGTTTTACAATCCTCCCACTTACCACTGCATATCAGTATTCCTCTTAGGAAACAAAGAATGGTGAGCAAAAATTACATTGTTCTCTAGTGAGATGTATAAGCATTATGCTTATGGTTTCCCTAGGATAACCTACAATTGGCACTTATCCAATTTGAGTTTTGGTTTGGTATTACCCAAACATATGCCTAGCATACCCAAATTTATAGGAATGAGAAACCGGTTCTTTCCCGTTCATATCTAATATGATATTTGTCAAACATATTTTATGGAACCTTATTCAAAATAAGTTATGCACTGTTTATGCTTATCCGTTGAAGGAAATGGTAGCTCAGAGCGACTCATGATTAACCTTTATCATGTCCAACAAAATTCGGTTACTCTGTTTGGACACATCGTCACTTTGACGTGTTCCGGGAGAAGTCCTCATTGAAAGAATACTATACTCTTTCAAGTATAATAGAAACTTGTTACTTAAGTATTTTCTATTACGGTCTTACCGTGACGGTTTAATATTTTATCCGATCTGTTTGTCTATTTCGTATCGAAATTGTAAAACTTTCTGATTTGTGTTCTTCAAAAGAAACACATAACCATAACGCGATGCCATATCGGTAAAGGTCACGAAATATTCATATCCACATCTAGCCTAGCTAGACATGGGCCCACTTGCTTCACTATGAACTAGGGCTAACAGATCGGTGGAATTTGCACTTTTACCAAGTAAAGGTGTTTTAGGCATTTTGCCCAAATAAACTAGATTCGTAGACTTTATTTGAATATAATCAAATTAGTCCGAGTACCCACTCCTCAAAAGTGCGGATATACGAGTCTCGTTTAATTGTGTCCCAGACAACAATGCCACAACCAAGTTTCTTCTGATCAAATCAGTTTGAGCTATTTGTTTGTCATGTTATATATTTGAGATTTATTTATATTCAAAATATAAATATGTTATTCACATCTAATGTGTTTATCTCAATATCATCTTTATATAATGAAACACTTTAGTGTTCTAGAATATAAAGGTTCACCCGCAGCGGGTTAAACACTGATATAGAGATAATGTTCCTAGTCAAACTAGTTACATTATAACAGTTTCCTAATTTAGGTACACACCCGAAGGTAGTTTCTAAAATTAGGTATCTACGGTTAAAACAGCGACTTTCGTCCCGTTTCCAATTCGCAGATTAATCTCTATTGAAGTCAGTATCATGTTCATAACAGATTCTGAACATCAATACATATATTTTATGTACCACACTAAGTATTTAAAATCTAATTTTACTACTAGTAGTGAACATAATGTTGACAAACATATTTGAAGTTAGAGCTTTGCTCGCCTTCAATTCCTTCATGTCTACTTTGTCCAAACGGCAGTCACGCTTCCGCGATCCCGTTTGCTACATTTAGGCAGACATTTTGGGATATGTCATTTATCTTCCCATAAGATTATAATGATTTTGCCTTTGCCCTTTTCAATACTCTAGAAGCCTTTGGCCAAGCCTTGGCCTTCTAGAATATCGAAGTATGGTACGCCTTGCGCTACTTGCCTATTGCAAATTTTGACTTTATCTCCTTGAGAATAGTCATTAACTCTCCAAGAGTTATTTTTACAATTTTAGTACTTCTAAAATCTAAGTATAGATTTATGAAGATCCTTCAATTTCAGTATCATACTTTAAGAATCTAATCCTCTGTTCTGACAAAGAAATTAAGGAGTCTACTGTGCGGTAAGTATAATGGATTAAGCACTTAAGTTATCATAACATAAATCTTCCAAAGATTATGCTCGACTATTTGCTTAACTCCGGGCTTTAGGCATAATATGTTATTTTATCAAATAAAGTAACTTATTAATTTCCAGGACCATCCTGAAATTTATTCCCAATTTGAAAATAAACCATTTAAATACATTTTCCCTAGGATTATGTTTTAAATGTCATCTTTCAATTTATCTTGATTCTAATAGTCCAACTATTTAATCAACGATTTAGGTATTATTTATTAAATGATTACAATAGTCCAACTATTTAACCAACTATAATTTCATAGATTAAAATCAATTATATTGATTACTATAATCCAATTATACAATCAACTATAAATGAATTGTTGAATATAGTCCACTATTTATTAAAAACAAAAATTTAAATATTAGTCCAACTAACATTTAATTTATTTGACGAATGATATTTGAATGAGCGCGTATGGCAAGTAATTAAACGAATATTGCAAATTCAATTCTTGCCTCCCACTATTTTTCGGTGAGCCTCTAACCCTATGTCGAGTACTCGGGAAACTGTGTTTCCTAGTGGGCTATGATCCCGTTAAATATCACACAATCTTGACTTTGGCCAACAAATTGTATGATAATTAACTAGGTAGATCTCTAAGATCGATTGGATCCAATCCAATTCCTAGATCTGGAAGAGGGACATCCAAGTCTGAAACATATATCTTATATATGCCAATACATCCAATGTATTACCTGTTGGTTTTCTATAAGGTCCCAAGGTCAACAAGACATGAAATTATGTGTGAACACATCAACAACGGAGGTAGCGGAATACTCACATTGATCGGTTGAGTCGATTTGGAGACGATTCAAGCCCAAAAACGCACTGCCTTTCACGCCCACTGCATGCAGTCCACTGCCCTGTAAAACAGAAATTGGGTTG
>SKCR01027785.1:0-33820 GCA_019454045.1 Zanthoxylum bungeanum
GGAATACAGAGAGAAAAAGAGAAGAATCCGAGAGAGTTGGAGAGAGAGCTCGAGGGAGAAAGAACGAGAGGAAATAAAGAGAAAGAAGAGAGGCAAGGCTGAGGGAGATGGAGGCTGAGAAAGAAAACAGAAAGAGAGAAGCTGACGGCTTCAAATAGTGATTCACTGGATTTCAGTGAGCTCCGACATGGTGCTGGCAGCGAGGATCGATTCGTCTGGTCTTGGTGCAGGTGCTTGTGGTCGTTGTTCATTATATGGTGGCTCGTGGTTGTTGGGGTTGGTGCTCAGAGCGCCAATCCGGACCGTATTTATGTCTGATTCATGAATACGAACATCCCTTTATTCCATAATATTACTTATTTATGGTGCACGCACCTCTTGTTCTTATATACGTATTCGATCTGATTACGATTAGATTGAAACTAAATGTGGTTTAGTGATATGTATATATTAGACAAAAGCCCGATAATATATAATGCAGTACACAGTTACAAAGTTAGTTTGTAATTGACATGGGGAAGTGTCACTGTTATATGTATGTTATCAAACAAAGTTCCTGGTCAAGATTTGCTAACACGGGTCGGTTAGTCAAATCCGTTTTGAGACCAGTACATGTCGTATATCGAGACTTGGTCCGATGGTTTATCCCAATGGAACCATGAGTCTATGGAGACTCTTATAGACGTGTAGGTGTTTATGTGGATAAACACTGAACGGCTCACGGAAGATTCTTAATGGATGGTACACCAACGTCAATAAGAATCTTCTCGGGTTGAGTAGCATAGTGGTCCTTCGACTTGAGACACCACTGTGGATGTATGAGACATCCTCCACACTTAGATGGCAGTCACGTCACCGATCTATTTAGATCAGACCTCCGCCTGTTCGTTGGGTGTAGATCGATCCTCAGGATATCCCTTGGTGTGTCAAGATATGATCCGTCAGTTCTGTTACAGAGCATAGGTAGTCCATATATATTTAGCAGTCTGTTAAATCTGTGGCCACAGTATACATCGGAAGTAAGTTCCGAGTGTTATTTAAAGATTGCTAATAGATACGTCGACGAGATAATACCTATAGAGATTTGACGTTTACATCTATATCTCTGGGATTATCTGGATACCTGTGACAGAGGGATTATACGTATGCAATGACCTCAACCTGTATGATTCAACGAGATTATCCGTGATCGTCATAATCTACGGGTGGATAGATCATGGACACGAAATTGGATTTCGTGACGGATATACCTGAATCTAGAGAGTCTCAATAATGAAACATACTCGTAGAGCACTAGAGCAACATTTATGAATAATGATGATTATTTATAAATCGTTTAATCGTTAAAAAAAAAAACGAAAAATACATGCGAACGGGCCGAACCGTCTTTTCCTAATTAATGTGTATTTGTATTTAAATATATGATATTATTAAATACACATTAATAAATAGTCAAATAAATGTATTTGACATATATATCATTAATTATTATTTGAGATATTTAAAGTAAATATAATACATATATTTGATATATTTATATTTAATTAATTATTTAATTATTTAATTGTTAAATGATTAATATAATTAAAATATAAATATATCACCAAATGATAAAGTTAGGAAATGATTATAAGTTGCAATTGTTGACTTATACATTAAAGGAAAAGGTTGTCAAATTGATTTTGACTTCTTAAGATATTTGTTCAAAATTGTTTGAAAAATAAAATATCTTTTTTTCCTTATTTTCTATTAAATTCGACCATGACCTTAAAATATAAGAGTTATATTTTTTGGTTGCCTTTGTTGACTTAATTAAATATCTAATAAAGTGTTATTAGGATATTTATGCAAGTTGATCAAAGATAAAGGTGAAATGAAATTGAAATTAATATAACTTGTATTTGTCTTTGCAATTTCGGCCAAGGCTATTTTACAACAAGTATATATTGTTTTCATTTCATTTTCATTTGATAACCTAATACACTTTAAAGAAAAACTCCATTAATGGAAGCAAATGAAGCTTGTGAGAAAGAAATAAGAAATCAAAGAAAGCTTGGATTTTAGTGAGTTTTTCCAACTTGCTATTAGAAAGGAAAATGTTCCTTAGGATCTAGGCTTTAACATATGATGTTCTTAGGTTATTTTTTCTTTATTCCTTGTGTTTTGTTGATGGAAGTTTTGATGGAAGTGTTGAGCATGTATGATGAAGGAAGGTTGTGACTATTGTAGTTATAAGCTTTCTTTTAAGGTTTTGGAAACCATGTTGCTAATCTAGAGTTGTTGACCCACTCTAGAGATGACCTAGATTTGATCTTGAGTTGTTTCATTGTGTTGAGACTTTGATTGGATGGAAGAAAGAGGATTAAAGTAATTGATTTAACCCAATTTGGTCTAATTTGTCCAATTGATGTAAATTGAAAAATTAGGGTTCATGACCAATTCCAAATTTGGGCTTTTTCATATATGTTGTGTATTTGGATGTGTATATGATGCATATAAAGTTTCATGTTGATCGGATTACATCTTGATGTGTTTTGAGAGCATGAAATGACAAAGTGCACAATTTGGCACCCTAATGGTGCATTCGGCCCATGATGAACAAAAATTGAGGATTTTGTTGCTTTTGGTGTTTTGAACATGCTAAGTTCATCTTAAAAAATTATTTAGAATCATTCAAAATTGATTAGATCAATTTCGGACTAAAATAGACAAAATACCAAAGTAAGGGTAATTTGGTAAATTCACCTATATGATTATTGAATTTTATTTCAAAATTTGATTATTGGATAATTAAATAAATATGTTTATTTAATTAATCCGAGAAAAAGTTTTGAAATCGGCAAATACGATTTTCCACCGCTTCCGTTGCGTTACCGGATTTAGCCCCTAAAACCCCTACAGTGGTGGTGCAGCAAGGCCGAGATCCGACAGGTTCATTGTAGCATTTTGGGATTTTTCATTCTTCACGTGAATCATGCTATTATCTGTAATTTTTGGGTTATCTCATCAAGATTAGTAAGTCTCTAAACTTGAATTCAGCATGATTGATATTTAATTTCAAAAAAAAAATTAAATTAAAATTAGGGTAAACAAAATTGTGCATGATGAAATAAGGGAAATGGGTTCTGTCGTGTGTGGGTATAGTGGTGAATATGAGTAATTATGTGATATATGATGGTAAATGAGGATGATGATTGTTGTGCCGTGAGTTGCCATTGATGGATATTATGAGGGAATGTGATTTAAGCATGTGTGCATGTAGTTGATATACTTTGACCATGAAAGAATAAAATGATACAGAAGTAAAGTTTCACATGTGGTAAGTGTATGATTTAGGCTTCAAAAGATTCATCATTGCTTCAAATCATAATTTTGTGTTTTTTTTGTTTTTGTAATTTATAATACTCATTGTTTGGCTATTGGGAAAATTTAGGAAGCAAGAGTGAAGATTGAAAGAATATAGTTCTTTACACTTCACATACTGTATACTATTACTAGATGCAGTACTTTTAGATATATTCATAACTGTTGTGCTTCTGCTTAATTTTGAAAACGAAACAGGTAAGATGTTTAGTGTAGGCTATTGTTTATTAACTACTCACCCGTGTTTGCTTGATTGCCAGTCATTTCATTTCATCACAGATGTATGCTTGACATTTAGAAAGCCAACTGTTCCTTGTTTTCGTAGTTCTAAATTGGAAAACCTCATTGAAATGGAGCCAATAATAGTTATTGGATTCCAAATAATTGATATTTCATTCTTGTAAGGCACAGTATTAATTTAGCGAAGTAAAGAGATTATATGTATAATGAATGAGACGTATGGGTAATGGTATGTATCTATATAATAGTTAATGATATGGTCTTTTGTATGTGTATTAACTTGAAGTTTACCATAATGTTAGAACTAGAAGTTAAGAATTGAGTTTATAAGTTTGCTTAGTAATGAAGAATGCAAATATGTATAGAGCATGTCATGAGATCATTAATTAGTATGAATAGTCCGCAGATGCATGTTTCTTTTTATTTATTTAGTGGTAGAACCTATTAGTTTGAGTATGAACGAATGATATCATATGTATAAAATGCATATTAGATTATAAGTATTTATATAGTACTGACAAATTATAATGAGCTTGAGTATGTAAGATGTATGTAAAGTAAATTGATTACAATATAATTATATAGATCGTAAGAGAATTAAAAACAAAAGTATATAGAGAATAGCATTTATATGTCATTAAGTTATAGATATGCATGGATATATACATGTACATATATAAAAACTTAAAGAAAAAGTTTAGAAAACATATTAAGGGTAGCGTGGAGAAGTGTATATTCATATTTGTGCATTATGATTTTCATAAATTGAGTTCAAGATAAGAATGTTTTTGAAAGAAAATGTTTTCAGAAAACATTTGTTACAGTTTCAAAATCTTTAAAGCATGGTTTTACGTTTTTCGGGGCATGAGGGAAAAACTCAGCCCAGTATGTAATTTGAGATTCAGTTGGAATTGACGGATACTATGGAATTGACAGATTCAGAGACATGTGCATATGTTGAGGACTGAGGGGACGCTCTCAGATCCTCCAGATGGGCTAGAAGGACGGCGAGATATCATGCCCCTAGACCCCCAGATTATGAGACAGTTGTGGCATGCTTTGGGGACGGCGAGACATAGCGCCCCGAAGTCATGGTTTTGCACTTCTGCCTCCAGATCGGCGTGCGAGGGGACGGACGATACGTAACGCCCTCATACGTCCAGTTTTTCAGACAGAGACAACCTCAGAGAAAGTTTTCAGTTTTCAGATACATATTTCAGTTTTCAGAAATACAGATTTCAGATAAAGACTTCAGTTGTGAGAAACAGTTTTCAGATGAGCAGTTTTTAAAACAATTTTTAGAAAATAGTATTTCAGAAAGACAGATTTCATAAAGCAGTTTCCATAAAACAGTTTTTCAGAAAAAGATTTTCCAAACGCATTTTATAAAAGCATAACATGTTAAGGCAGAACTTAGTTTACAAATCATGCATATAAATCATACATTTTAGGAATCATTTGAGTTATATATAGCTGATATTAATGCATGATAGCATTATTACATTTATATGCATAAATGATTGATATTGATATGAATTGTATGTTTGTATAGGAGAATCTTTCATGAATGACAGTATGATTATATATATATATATATATATATATGGATACATGACTGTAACATCCCGCCTAGGCCAGGACGCTACCGGCAGGAGACAGACTGACCCATCTCCATAAGCCTCTGAATCTAACGAAATTTCGGCATGATGTATTCGTAACATCATGCAACCTGGCCTATAGCCAGCATCCATACACAACAAGAATACAACAAACTCGGCCTCAGGCCGGAAACTCAACCTCAATGCAATACTCAACAAGGCCTCAGGCCTGAATTCCATGAACAAAATATAAAACTTGGCCTCCGGCCACAACTCAAAACTAAAACTATGCTATTACATTACTTATACAACTGAGATACAAATGCAAAAACTATACAAGGGTCGTGAGGACCCATAACTCGACCCAGGACTCCCTTGACTGCAAATGGGGCGATCCACCGTCTTCAAAGTCTCCACTGAACTGTTGGGGTTGGTGCTCAGAGCGCCAATCCGGGCCGTATTTATGTCTGATTCATGAATACAAACATCCTCTTATTCCATAATATTACTTATTTATGGTTGCACCTCTTGTTCTTATATACATATTCGATCTGATTACGATTAGATTGAAACTAAATATGGTTTAGTGATATGTATATATTAGACAAAGGCCCGATAATATAATGCAGTACACAGTTACAAAGTTAGTTTGTAATTGACATTGGGAAGTGTCACTGCTATATGTATATTATCAAACATAGTTCCTGGTCAAGATTTGCTAACACGGGTCGGTTAGTCAAATCCGTTGAGACCAGTACATGTCGTATATCGAGACTTGGTTCGATGGTTTATCCCAATGAACCATGAGTCTAGGGAGACTCGTATAGATGTGTAGGTGTTTATAGTGGATAAACACTGAACGGCTCACCGAAGATTCTTAATGGATGGTACGCCAACGTCAATAAGAATCTTCTCGGGGTTGAGTAGCATAGTGGTCCTTCGACTTGAGACACCACTGTGGATGTATGAGACATCCTCCACACTTAGATGGCAGTCACGTCACCGATCTATTTAGATCAGACCTCCGCCTGTTCGTTGGGTGTGGATCGATCCTCAGGATATCCTGTGTGTGTCAAGATAGGATCCGTCAGTTCTGTGTACAGAGCATAGGTAGTCCATATATATTTAGCAGTCTGTTAAATCTGTGGCCACAGTATACATCGGAAGTAAGTTCCGAGTGTTATTTAAAGATTGCTAACAGATACGTCGACGAGATAATACCTATAGAGATTTGACGTTTACATCTATATCTCTGGGATTATCTGGATACCTGTGACGGAGGGATTATACGTATGCAATGACCTCGACCTGTATGATTCAGCTAGTTTATCCCTGATCGTCATAATCTACGGGTGGATAGATTATGTACATGAAATTGGATTTCATGACGGATATACCTGAATCTAGAGAGTCTCAATAATGAAACATACTCGTAGAGCACTAGAGCAACATTTATGAATAATGATGATTATTTATAAATCGTTTAATCGTTAAACGAAAAATACATGCGAACGGGCCGAACCGTCATTTCCTAATTAATGTGTATTTGTATTTAATATATGATATTATTAAATACACATTAATAAATAGTCAAATAAATGTATTTGACATATATCATCAATATATGTATTTGAGATATTTAAAGTAAATATAATACATATATTTGATATATTTATTTAATTATTTAATTATTTAATTGTTAAATGATTAATATAATTAAAATATAAATATATCACCAAATGATAAAGTTAGGAAATGATTATAAGTGTAAATTTTTGACTTTACATTAAAGGAAAATGTTGTCAAATTGATTTTGACTTCTTAAGATATTTGTTCAAAAATTGTTTGAAAAATGAAAATATTTTTTTCCTTTATTTTTCTATTAATTTCGGCCATGACCTTAGAATATAAGAGTTATATTTCTCTTGTTGCTTTTGTTGACTTTGTATTATATCTTTAAAGTGTTTTTAGATATTTATTAAAGTTGATAAGATAAAATGTCAAATGAAATTGAAATTATTATTCTTGCATTTGGCTTGGCCAATTTCGGCCAAGGCTAAAAGTGTAGCAAGTATTTATAGTTTTCATTTCACTTTCATTTCATAACCTACCTATTCACTTTGACATAAACTCCATTAAGAAAAACCAAGGAAGCAAGTGAAGAAGAAAAGGAAAAACTAAAGAAAAGCTTGGATTTAGTAAGTTTTACCAACTTACTATTAGATAAGAAATTGTTCCTTATGATCTAGGCTATAACATATGATGTTCTTAAGTTATTCCTTTCTTTATTCTTTGTGTTTTTGATGGATAAAAGTTTGGTGAAAGTGTTGAGCATGTATAATGGAGAAAGCTTGTGACTATTGTAGTTATAAGTATTCTTTTATGGTTTTGGAAACCTTGTTGCTAATCTAGAGTTGTTGACCCACTCTTAGATGACCTAGATTTGATCTTGAGTTGTTTCATTGTGTTGAGACTTTTATTGGATGGAAGAAACACGATTAAAGTAATTGATTTAACCAATTTGGTCTAATTTGTCTAATTTGAAGAAATTGAAAAATTAGGGTTCATGACCAATTCCAAATTTGGGGGTTTTCATATATGTTGTGTATTTGGATGTGTATATGATGCATATAAAGTTTCATGTTGATTGGATTACATCTTGATGTGTTTTGAAGCATGAAATGACAAAGTGCACAATTTGGCACCCTAATGGTGCATTCGGCCATGATGGTCAAATTTGGGGATTTGGTTGCTTTTGGTGTTTTGATGTTTTGAACATGCTAAGTTCATCTTAGAAATGATTTAAAATCATTCAAAATTGATTAGATCAATTTCGGACTAAAATGGACAAAATACCAAAGTAAGGGTAATTTGGTAAATTCACCTAAATATGATTTATTGAATTTTATTTCATAATTTGATTATTGGAATATTAAATAAATATGTTTATTTAATTAATCCGAGAAAAATTTTTGAAATCGGAAGATACGATCTTCCGCCGCTTCCGCTGCGTTACCGGATTCTGCCCCTAAAATACCCCTACATGAACTACTGCTACAAACCTGCAAAACTGACAACGGAAAAGGTGTGAGTCGTATGACTCAGTAAGTAACCATGCAATTATACACCAGTCAAATTTAAATATAAAACTTTTATCCATTTAATTACCATGCTACTAGCTACTGATCATATGTCTAATCCCACACATACACACTCTATCTTCTATTTATTTCAATCCATATTTATTCATCAAGTTCTGCTTAACTCCTTAATTTATTTATTTTTTTCAATATTAGAAGTATCATCAATACGGCTTCCGCCATACAGTTACTCATCACGTCCCCTTTTATTACTTACATACAGTCTAGAATTAAGTCATTCACTTACATCATTTCATTACAATTATGTTACTAATCTTACAAACTTACTTTAATTCATAAAGCTCTATAGTGAAACCCGAAACCAAACCTCTTACCTACCTCATACGTACCTCATAAATCATAATTCCATAACATCCGCATATCGTGCTCACAATGTCGAACATATATTCATTGTAAATCATAATTTTCTGATGTATACATATGTACCAACATATATTCTTAAGTAGCGTTATATTCATTTATCTTAAACTACGAAGTTCAAATCCATTGCCTCTGACCATGCTACCATGTACTTGTATTCTATACATGTTACTTTGATATGAACAGGTTACACACAAAATCATTCATATATATACATAAGCATAATAGTAAAATCATGAATCAAAGTTAACGGTATGAATCTAATATTCATGCTATGATGCTTTGTTAACTACCATATGTATCTCATAAGAATCACTAGACTCCATGACATATATGCCTGATGGTAAATTCTACTCTGCTCTAACATGTTATGCTTTTAGAAAATATTTTCTGAAAATCCTTCTGAAAGCTCTTTCGGAAAACTGTAACTTGAAGCTGAAAACTGTGTTTGACATTATAATCCGTATTTGAAAACTGAACTGTATCTCAAAACTATAATCCATATCTGAAAACTATAACTGAAACTTTTTCTGGGTTTTGTATCTCAGAAAACCATTTTCTGAAAAAAAAATCTGATGTTTTCAAAACTCCTTTTTTATTTGAAAGCCAGTATCTGGGTATCTGTAGAAAAACTGGCGCATGGAGGCGTTACGTATCGTCCGTCCCCCCAATACGCCTATCTGGAGGCAGAAGTGCAAATCCATGACTTTGGGGCGTTCGTATCGCCGTCCCCCAAAGCATGCCACTACTGTCTCATAATCTGGGGGTCTAGGGGCGTGATATCTCGCCGTCTCCCTAGCCCATCTGGGAGGATCTGAGAGCGTCCCCTCAGTCCTCAACATGTGCACATGCTATCTGTGTCCGTCAATTCCAGCTGTATCTGAAGTTACATACTGGGGTGAGTTTTTACCTCATGCCCCGAAAACTATAAAATCATAATCTGTGACTCAAACTATAAAAACATTTTCTGAAATACGATTCTTTCTCAAAAGCATTTGAAATCTTTCTTTAAAACATTTGAAATTGTTGGAAAACATTATTGTCGTATGCTCAACCGTTGAAAACTTAAACACACACACATGCACATGCATATATGCATTTCTCATGCTTCTCTTCACTCTAGCCATTATTCCATCTATCATGATATTACAGACTATACGTTTAAATATCAACAAAATGCTTGTTCACACCAAAACATGCCACATTTATCTATATATATATGTGCACACATTCAAACCATCCTAACTTAGCTTACCTCGATAACTTACCTTGCTGGCGGCTCACAATCAACATATTGCATAAATTAAATTCACACACACAATCAAAGTTCCTTCTACTACATCAAACATCAAATTCTCAGTTTATAAACTCATTTACATATATTCATATGCACATCTACTCTATGTTCATTTAAGCATTCATCAAAGTACTGTTACACAAAACACATACTTACCATACACAAACTTACTTACCTCCTCCGGCAATATACATACTATTTATCTTATATACATACTTCAATACTTATGTTGCTATATGCATCCATATATATGTCCGTTCTTGTGTGAAATTCTACACTTACACTCATACATGCCCAAACACATCGACTCACCTACTTACTAATTTATACTTATCCCTTTATACTATCTCTTCTATGCTATTACACTCATTACATACATATTACATAAGCTTTCTAACTATTTCCAACATTCTTGATTTTACACATAACATAGGTTATTCGTAATATGTCTATGTTTTATCTCATTGATAACTTTAATCCCATTCCCTAGGGTGTAGTTTCTACATCCCCAATACCCAAGTCTTATAAAGTTATATCCGTGACCTTGTTCATTTGTCCTTTCCTAAATATACTTACTGGTTTATACTTACATAGATGTCTCTATTTTTTTTTCTATATGCTCATACCTAGCCATTACTCATACATCTGCTTATACTAGCTCATTTTGTCTATATGTGCATCTTACTACATCTATCTCTTTCTTCCACGCTTATCTTTATAAATAACTATATATACTCGTTTTATGGATATACAATACACAACTTTACTATATAATTAATTTAGAACTTATTAAACCTTTTAAGTATTAGAAGCATGAGTTACTTACTTGGCTGGACGAATGCCCGCGATCCGGGTCCGATCTGCCAAAACAAATCACAACATACGTCAGAACCGCTATTTGCGGAATTTACAACTCAACGACTATAAACTGCGGATTCTCTCGGAATCCTCAAATCCTCACCGACTCTACGGTTTAAGTTCTCTTACTCTAATACATACTCACTTTGCTATTTTAAACTAGCTAGACGGTTCAGATTCTCATTTTACGCGTTTGCGGCAAAACTTGCGGAAAAGTTTCCGCAAACGCTACGGAAGGGTCTCGAACCCTCCGAACCAATCCGGAAATACTCAAATACCCTCGCAATACGATATCTATACTATTACCATAATTACGATCAACTATGCTCAGTCGCGCAAGAATCTCCGTTTTACCGGAACTCGCTAATTCTACCGGATCAATCATATCTCATCTGATTCACCCCGGATTCTACGACATTTATCGTTTTAGCATATTAAGACATATCCAATTCATCTCATGCTAATTCGCTAAACTACGGAACTATTAGAAACATCCGAAAATAAAGCTGCAAACTTTAAAAAGACGAATTCTAAACGGAGAGTCGTACCGAAATTCCGAGGCCATATTCAGTCTCCCACCGTTCATACGAACGCGCTGGTGTCGACGGAATTCCGATCGGAGCTACCGTTCGACATGGGTTTACTATTCACCGAACCTTCTTCTCTCGTTTCGCGTGATTCCGGCCGTTGTTCGGCAAAACCGACTCCACACACTCGTAGTACTCGTCGAGAGCTTCGATTTGGCGGGTGGCTTGGGTCGTGAGACGGACCGACGAGCCGGGATCGACACACCCATGGGCGCGCCACTTCTCCTCTGTTTCCTCGTCGTTGCCGGCGTTATACGGCCGATCGCCGGCCACCATGACGCTCCTCATCGCCGGACGATCACGGCGCCACCGGTGCGCCGGCCTGTCGCCGGCCAGAAGCTCGCCGGCGAGCTGCTCCACCAAAAAGGGCGATAAGGGGTCGGGTGAGGGGAATATGAAACCTTTGCCATTTTTGCAATTTACCAGAACTATGAGGCTTTATATACTGCCTGGAAAATATCAATTTGGTCCCTGCGAATTTACAAATCAGTCCATATTCTGGAACCTTCTAGAAAACCGAAAATTCGGAGCCTTTCTGATGCGATTCTCGAAAAGTGCTCAACACGAAAGTTGTTCGTCTCGGAAAAACGAGTCCGATGGTTCAAGAATCAACTTGATCGGAGTTCGTTTGCAAATTCTGTGGCCAAAAATGTAAACGTTACGCGTTTTACGAAAATCGCGTAAAAGGCTTTTGATCCCACGCGTTTTCCGACGCGACGAAAATTCATAAATTATTATTCCAACCCATATAACATCGTTCAAACTCTTATTTTTCAAAAATATCATGATCCGAGACTAAAACTTCATTCCGGAAAACTTCTAGAACAATCCTGAAAATCTGGGATGTTACAATGAGTGTCGATAATGTATTGAATGTTTGAATAGAAAGAATGTTTTATAATAACCGATTTGATGATATTTCAAGAAAATTACAGAAAGATAGTTATTATAAATATCTCACCCAGATTAGCTTTGAGTGTATAAAAGATAAAGAGAAATTAGAGTAGCGTAGCGGAAGCATGATGGGTTTTGATATAAAAATTGGTAATATAAAATCTTGATGTATGTTATGAATGTTTGAAAGTGTAAACAAGAATCATGATTTAAAGTATGCATGTGAACTGTAACATCCCGCCTAGGCCAGGATGCTACCGGCAGGAGACAGGAGAACCCATCTCCATAAGCCTATGATTTTGACGAAATTTCGACATGATGTATGCAGAACATCATGCAACCTGGCCTATAGCCAGCATCCAAATACAACACAATCATCAACTCTCAACATCAAGGCCTCAGGCCTGAACTCAATGAACAAAAGTAAATCAATTGGCCTCCGGCCAGGACTCAAAAATAAAACTAAACTATTACATCACTTATACAAATGAGATACAAATGTAAAAACCATACAAAGGGCCGTGAGGACCCATAACTCAACCCAGGACTCTCTTGACTGAGATTGGGGCGATCCACCGTCTTCAAAGTCTTCACCGAACATCTGCTGGTTTTACATGACAGCTACTGACCTGGAAAACTATAAATTGTTGTGGTGTGAGTCATAACGACTCAGTAAGTAATCATGCAAATAACTAAAAAAAAAACCCGAATTAATATCTATTTCCTAACCATTTAACAAACATGTTACTTTTTATACTTTCCTATAAATATGGTCATCACAAATATATATATTACCCTTTCTAATCTTTCACATCTCACTATCATCAACATTTGTAACCCATACGCTAATATGTATTACGAATCTTTTTTTTTTACCCTGTGAACTTACCTTAGGTTTGTTCTTACTATTCCAATTATGAAAACATGCATTTCCTTTCATTCCTTGTTGTTGACTTAATAATCACACAAGACTAAAATATATATCTTATTTAAAAGCATGTCTAATGTTTGAGTACATATCTTACATCGAGTTTCAATTTTTTTTTTCTTACAATCACTCACATATGAATTCATAATCTGCTATCTTAATAACTCTACATGTCCGGAAATACTTTCCACTTTAATACATACATAAATACCTTTCAACGTACCGTATATCCGTTACTTACCACTTCTGCTCACCCAATTTCGAAGGTATTGTCCATAACCAAGTGCATCCGAAATATTTTCTACTGTCGACGCCGGCCACCATCGCGAATGTCGTCGCCAGACGATTCCATCGCCACCGGTGCGCCAGCCAGACGCCGGCCAGAAGCTCACCGGCGAACTCCTTTCTCTTTCTCTCTCTCTCGCGTCAAACGTCCCCTGCTTTTTTTTTTTTTTGTATATGCTGATAATAATAATAATAATAATAAATAAAACACAAATATCTTAAAATCCGGAAATGACTAAAATGCCCCCACTTCTAAGGGTAAAATCGGAAATCATCACTTTTGAAGCCCTTCTGGCGCGATTCTCGGAAAGTGCTCAACACTGAAGTTGTTCGTCTCGGAAAAAAAAGTCCGATGGTTCAAGAATCAACTCAATCGGAGTTTTTCTGCTAACTATGTGGTCAAAATAGTAAACTTTACGCGTTTTACGAAAATCGCGCAACTGACTTTTGATCCCAAGCATTTTCCAAAGCGTCGAATATTCATCATATATTATTCCAACTCATATATCATCACTTGAACACATGCTCTTCATTATTATCCTGATCCGAGGCTATAACATCGTTCTGGGAATCTTCTAGAACAGTCCCGAAAATCTGGGATGTTACATTCACCCCTCCTTATAAAATTTCGTCCTCGAAATTTCTCCATCCCTATAATTGCTGATTCGAACCTGGTCGCATGCGCGGAGACTATCTTACTCTAAACTCCACTGATATAACTTCTCTGTCTCAATTATAAACTAATCAATATCTACAAGCTATGATCCTTAACAGCTCATCTACGGCTTTAAACTGACTATACTGGTTTGATTCTCAACTCTGACTATACTGATATGGTTATTATCTCTAGCTGTACTGTTCTGGTTCTTATCTCAAGTCATCTGGCCTCACAAGGGCCCTATACCGGTACTATCTAATATTTGCTAATTCTCCGATCTAAAAAGGCCACAAAATACTAACTTAAATTAATCTCCTCCCATACGGAGATAGCTAATCTATGCACGTCAATTGAGTCACCATTGGACTCATATTCAAGCAAGTAAAGCACTGAATAATATAATCAAATTACGTCAAACAATCATAGAAGTTACATACAATGACCTATGTGGTCTTTACCAAACTGAAGACAATCTCCGACAGCTGGATCCCCACAATTGCAGTCACTGACTTCTAGACCATGCTACTGACTCTCACTCTTAAACCATGCTCTGATACCAACTTTGTAACATCCCGCCTACGCCAGGATGCTACCGGCAGGAGACAGGAGAACCCATCTCCATAAGCCTCTGATTCTGACGAAATTTCGGCATGATGTATGCAGAACATCATGCAACCTAGCCTATAGCTAGCATCCAAATACAACACAATCATCAACTCTCAACATCAAGGCCTCAGGCCTGAACTCAATGAACAAAAGTAAATCAATTGGCCTCCGGCCAGGACTCAAAAATAAAACTAAACTATTACATAACTTATACAAATGAGATACAAATGCAAAAACCATACAAAGGGCCGTGAGGACCCATAACTCGACCCAGGACTCTCTTGACTTCAATTGGGGCGATCCACCGTCTTCAAAGTCTTCACCGAACATCTGCTGGTTTTACATGACAGCTACTGACCTGGAAAATTATAAATTGTTGTGGTGTGAGTCATAACGACTCAGTAAGTAATCATGCAAATAACTAAAAAAAACCCGAATTAATATCTATTTCCTAACCATTTAACAAACATGTTACTTTTTATACTTTCCTATAAATATGGTCATCACAAATTTATATATTACCCTTTCTAATCTTTCACATCTCACTATCATCAGCATTTGTAACCCATATGCTAATATGCATTACGAATCTTTTTTTTTTACCCTGTGAACTTACCTTAGGTTTGTTCTTACTATTCCAATTATGAAAACATGCATTTCCTTTCATTCCTTGTTGTTGACTTAATAATCACACAAGACTAAAATATATATCTTATTTAAAAGCATGTCTAATGTTTGAGTATATATCTTACATAGAGTTTCAAATTTTTTTTTCTTACAATCACTCACATATGAATTCATAATCTGCTATCTTAATAACTCTACATATCCGGAAATACTTTCCACTTTAATACATACCTGAATACCTTTCATCGTACCGTATATCCGTTACTTACCACTTCTGCTCACCCAATTTCGAAGGTATTGTCCATAACCAAGTGCATCCGAAATCTTTTCCGATACTAATATATACATACATATATGCATTTCATCACACATATAAAATCATGTAATGCACACATACCATAATCAGAATACTTAATGCATATCAATCATAAAACATAATTCTTAACTATGCACACGTATCAACATAAACATTTATCTTAAACTATATAACTCTTTTCCACTTATGCTTGTCACAAAACTGAATCCAAATTAAAACAGAAAACTGAAATCTGTAAATTATCTCTAGAAACTAAAATATAAAAATCATCTCCGGGACTGAAATTTTGTACCTGAAAACCATTTCTAAAATCTATATCTAAAAACTCTTTTCTGAAAACTCATTTATGAAAACTGTATCTAGAAATCTTTAATGAAAACTGTATCTGGGTATCTGCTGAAAACTGACGCATATGGGTGTTGGGGTTGGAGCTCAGAGCGCCAATCCGGACCGTATTTATGTATGATTCATGAATATGAACATCCTCTTATTCCATAATATTAGTTATTTATGGTTGCACCTCTTGTTCTTATATACGTATTCGATCTGATCACGATTAGATTGAAACTAAATGTGGTTTAGTGATATGTATATATTAGACAAAGGCCCGATAATATATATGCAGTACACAGTTACAAAGTTAGTTTGTAATTGACATTGGGAAGTGTCACTGCTATATGAATATTATCAAACATAGTTCCTGGTCAAGATTTGCTAACACGGGTCGGTTAGTCAAATCCGTTGAGACCAGTACATGTCGTATATCGAGACTTGGTCCGATGGTTTATCCCAATGAACCATGAGTCTAGGGAGACTCGTATAGACGTGTAGGTGTTTATAGTGGATAAACACTGAACGGCTCACCGAAGATTCTTAATGGATGGTACGCCAACGTCAATAAGAATCTTCTCGGGTTGAGTAGCATAGTGGTCCTTCGACTTGAGACACCACTGTGGATGTATGAGACATCCTCCACACTTAGATGGCAGTCACGTCACCGATCTATTTAGATCAGACCTCCGCCTGTTCGTTGGGTGTGGATCGATCCTCAGGATATCCTGTGTGTGTCAAGATAGGATCCGTCAGTTCTGTGTACAGAGCATAGGTAGTCCATATATAATTAGCAGTCTGTTAAATCTGTGGCCACAGTATACATCGGAAGTAAGTCCGAGTGTTATTTAAAGATTGTTAATTGATACGTCGACGAGATAATACCTATAGAGATTTGACGTTTACATCTATATCTCTGGGATTATCTGGATACCTGTGACGGAGGGATTATACGTATGCAATGACCTCGACCTGTATGATTCAGCTAGTTTATCCGTGATCGTCATAATCTACGGGTGGATAGATTATGGACACGAAATTGGATTTCGTGACGGATATACCTGAATCTAGAGAGTCTCAATAATGAAACATACTCGTAGAGCACTAGAGCAACATTTATGAATAATGATGATTATTTATAAATCGTTTAATCGTTAAACGAAAAATACATGCGAACGGGCCGAACCGTCATTTCGTAATTAATGTGTGTTTGTATTTAATATATGATATTATTAAATACACATTAATAAATAGTCAAATAAAGGTATTTGACATATATCATTAATATATGTATTTGAGATATTTAAGGTAAATATAATACATATATTTGATATATTTATATTTAATTAATTATTTAATTATTTAATTGTTAAATGATTAATATAATTAAAATATAAATATATCACCAAATGATAAAGTTAGGAAATGATTATAAGTTGCAATTGTTGACTTATACATTAAAGGAAAAGGTTGTCAAATTGATTTTGACTTCTTAAGATATTTGTTCAAAAATTGTTTGAAAAATTAAAATATATTTTTCCTTTAATTTTGATTAAATTCGGCCACAACACTTGAAATATAAAAGTTATATTTTTCTTAAGTTGCCTTTGTTGACTTAAAATAAATATCAATAAAGTTGTTATTAGATATTTGTATTAAGATAAGCAAATTAACTTGAAATAAATTGATGTATATGCCTTACACATTTTCGGCCAAGGAAGGAAGTGCACAAGTATATAATGTTTTCATTTCATTTCATTCTTAACCTAATACACTTTAAAGAAAACTCCATTAAAGTAAGCAAAGGATGCTAGAGAGAAAAGAAAGGAAAAATCAAGAAAAGCTTGGAAAATAGTAAGTATTTCCAACCTTCCATTAGAGAGTAATTTGTTCCTCTTGTTGTGGGCAACATCTTGTGATGTTCTTGAGTTTTTTCTATTCTTTATTCTTTGTGTTTTTGATGGATAAAAGTTTGGTAAAAGTGTAGAGCATGTATAATGGAGGATGCTTGTGACTAGTGTAGTTATAAGTATTCTTTCAAGTTTTGGAAACCATGTTGCTAATCTAGAGTTTTTGACCCACTCTTAGATGACCTAGATTTGATCTTGATTGTTTCATTGTGTTGAGACTTTGATTGGATGGAAGAAACATGATTAAAGTAATTGATTTAACCAATTTGGTCTAATTTCTCCAATTTGAAGAAATTGAAAAATTAGGGTTCATGACCAATTCCAAATTTGGGGGTTTTCATATATGTTGTGTATTTGGATGTGTATATGATGCATATAAAGTTTCATGTTGATTGGATTACATCTTGATGTGTTTTGAAGCATGAAATGACAAAGTGCACAAATGGCACCCTAATGGTGCATTCGGCCATGATGAACAAAATTGGGGATTTTGGTGCTTTTGGTGTTTTGATGTTTTGAACATGCTAAGTTCATCTTAGAAATGATTTAGAATCATTCAAAATTGATTAGATCAATTTCGGACTAAAATGGACAAAATACCAAAGTAAGGGTATTTGGTAAATTCACTTAAATATGATTTATTGAATTTTATTTCATAATTTGATTATTGGATAATTAAATAAATATGTTTATTTAATTAATCCGAGAAAAATTTTTGAAATCGGAAGATACGATCTTCCGCCGCTTCCGCTGCTTCGTTACCGGATTTAGCCCCTAAAAACCCTACAAAATGGTATCAGAGCAAGTCTGATTCTAGGCCTCCATAAATGATTAGCTATTTTTATTCAATGTTTAATCATGTTTTCTTGACTTTATAAATATGCATGTTATAATCTAATTTGATTAGATTTAGGGTGTATGACACTTAATGGAATATCCCCGCTTAATAAGGTTTAATAGTAACTAGTATTTGGAATACTTGTTTCTTGGTCCGTCTTGTCAATACGGTTTATAAATATCTTTTCGTTGACTACATCCGAGACCGTGCCTCTGCTGTGAGGGTGTATCTGATAGAAATTTATTTATGCCGAATGTATATGATACTAGATAAATTCAAGCGAAAGCGGAATCCTGAACGTGCCCTAGCTGTCAGGGTTACGCAAGTAACTTGAGTTTATCATTGACAAGTTTAACCTTGGTACGTCTCCTTGTGGGCCTGCCTTCGCAGCGACAACGAGAAACGACCAGGACCGGAACCTTGGAGTCACTAGTGAGTGATTGACAATTAGTTGTCTACCTGTGAATATACGTCGGCGAGACCGTGCCTCTGCTGTGAGTCAAAATATATTCATAGGGTCCTATTCCCATTATGGAATTCGATTTAATTATTGAATTCTCGTCTTTCCGTTGGGGATTACGGCATTACGTAAAAATAATGGGAGGCACTGCTAAGTTTAAAATATTCCATAACTTAGGCAGTGTATGTTATTATGGAAATTGCCGCTTGTTTGTTTCCTTATTCTATTGTTTATATAGAATTAAACTTTTATTTACTGCACACATATTTTGATATGTTATCTGACTAGACTCTTGGTTGCAGTCATTCTAGAATAGGTTCTAGATACTACTAGACTAGGATATTATTAGATTAGTCTAGACCATCGGGAACTGTTGTTCTGATTTTCTTCAAAAATCAAGATGGTAATGACTTAGTTTCTAAGTCACAACAGATAATCTAGATAGATATCCCTTTTAGGATGTAATACTTTAGAGACAATAGTTTCTTATGCAGTAGGAATTGACTTGAATTAGTTCATGTCTCGAGATTCTTGACTGGCATTAAAAAGCCCTATTAGGTATTGTTTATCTAGTAATGACGTTTCTAAGCTTTAATTACCTTTAGAGGTAATGTGTATGACACAATTTGCTAATCATTATTTACAATTGTTGTGAATAGTTGAATGCAAATAGTAAAGCTAAAGAAAGGAGATGCGTATATTTGTGTATAGAAAATATCGATTTTCACAATACTACAACTATAGGTATTGGATACCAGATCTCCTGTCTAGTTATTTGAAATATTGGTTAACGATTGTTTTGATATTTGATATCGGAACTTGCGACTATTGGATAGTCACTTGTTCTTTATAAACAATTGTTACATATTTTATAATAACTAGTAGTGTCATTGACGTAGAGATAAACATTAAGAAAAATTATTCGGTAAAGTAAATAATTTAGAACGGTGCTTTATGAGTTTAATCACTTAAGCATTGGATGCTTATTCCTTATGGTAAGGATGGTTTGATACTAAATCAAACCACACATCCTGTCCATTTAATGAATATTGTATTCAGGAAAGTGATTAAGATCTCATTTAACCAATGATTGTCATTGGACCACCAATTTATTTAACTGATATATTGGATGTATGTAGTTTTTATAATAATAATTGCTTAAGGTAGTTTTCTATACTTCGTAACTTAGTTGATGAATTGTCATAACTTAGTTATGTGTTTCTGAAGGAACACATATTGAAAGTCTTGAAAGTATCAAGTACTTTCAATCCGTTTTGATGAAACGTAGATCGAACATTTTTGACTTGTTCAAATATATTCGATCTAAGGTTTTAGAGAATTCTATCCTCAAAATTCATACATGTCTTTGAACTGTTCAAAGATCTTTGATACGATCAAACGTATGAATTTAAAGCAATTAGTTCTAAGGTTATTTAGTGAATATGATTCATATTCATATTTCTTCCACGATTCCATCTTGATGGAATTGAGTAGTGAGAGCAATCAAATCTTATATGATTTGATTCGTCTGATATTGAAAGTTACCGAATAGGTTTTTCAATACTCTTGGGGTTATACTCCAGTAACACTAATTCATCTCTTTAATTAATGTTCCCATTATTTTCTATAGTTTGCATATATGATATGTTATAGGTAGAAATCTGAATCTTGAAAAGTTTAAGATTTGAATGTTTTTTTATATAATAGTTTATAATGGAAATTACTTACACCTTGGAGGTATAAGTAAAAGTTATTCTTGTTCTGTTTAATAGCACTATTGTATTCTATTTAATAGAATATCTTTCCTACGATCCTAAGTAATAAAATTATTTATTACTTGGTGTGTAACATCTGATGTTGATTATTGTAGAAAGACTTGACTTATTGAAGTCAAATGTGAGAATGATAAATTTATAATGGAACTATTACTTTAAGATGAAACACCCCTTATACACTCTTCCGTACAAGTCCCATAGGATAACAGAATCATTCCACGAGTATTTGATACTTAATCATGGTTCCGTTGTTTTCTTATTGAAGAAAATTATCCTATAACTTGTAATGGAAGCGATATTTGATATCGATTCTGGAAGTTCACCATTGAACCTTAGATCTAAGATTGTTCATAGCTTACTACGATCGAGTTTTGAACTTGATTAAGCTTTCATTATGAATTAGTTCATGATATGTGCTAATTGTTTGCACAGCGAAAGCATTGTGAGCTTATTAAAGGTTTGACCTTTACAGTATGACAGGGAGAAAAGTTATACTCAGCAATCTATTTAGATTCTGAGAAAACCTATCTCTAGTCAAACTAAATGAACAATTAAAGATATATTGGTTAATGTTGATAATAAACTGTATATTTTAGCTAAAGAATGCAAAGTGGCGTTTTTGGATGACTTATTCAGATAAGAGATCAGTTGTGATTTCCTTATTTGAAGAGTTCATTCTGAAATGGCCCTAGAGTTTGTGTTCTGCTGAGATCGCAGTTTAGTGTGCTAGCTTATAGAGCCTATTGTAGACTCAGATAAGTCTTCCAGAAATATGTGTTCTCTATTTTTGATATCGTCAGATTGTCTGATCTTGTCAAAGTATATAGAATACATATGTGATAAAAAGGGTTAGTGGGAGCGTATAGATTACTTTCTAGTGTTATTATATCTTAACGACATTGTCATTATTATAGTAATAATGAGATGTTTGTAAGGTAAAAGATTTACCTAAGTCTTCTTTACTCCTCCATGAAAGCAGTGGGAGTAGTCTCTGTTATATTTGATATAAAGTTTTATATATGATATGAAACTTGGGACTTGTGAGATACCCCTATTAGTCGTACATTAGATATGAATCTAATGAAGGACATAACAAGGCTATCTGTATGACAGTTAGTATAACTGTTCGACAGTTATTGTGTGTCTTATACATAGTATTCATCTTTTGTAAAGGATGATTCCTTTTTCGAAAGAAATATTGATGAAATGTCTAAACAATATTATGTATCATTTGATGATAACATATGAATACTTTATTATGTGCGATTATCGATGTCGATTTAATCGTAATTGTTACGAGTATTTTGACATCCTATAGACCATATGATGGATCTTGAAACACGTTCTTTTTATCTTTGAGATATTACGAACGAGTTTCTAATTCATGGAGAATACAGTCTGCAACCATTAGGGTCATATTAGTTTTGAGACTAATTATGACGTTAGACAGTCTACGTCATAAAGAGTCACAAATAATGCAGTGGGAGTGTCACGAAGGATTCTACTATTTAGTGGAATCAAATGCAACTTTTGAAGTATTGACTTATGAAGTTGCATAGTGACCATTTAAAATAGAAGTTTTAAATTGGTGTTGTGCTTGCGGTTGTCCCTCATAGTATTTTTGGATTTGATCCCTAAATACTTGGACAACTTAGTAGCTGTAGCACATATACAGATATAGCATCCATTTTCATATTAATGTATAATTTAGATTCTACTAAATATGAATGATGCTGACTATGGGAAACGATAGAGTTTGTTTGACAAACTCGATATTTCATAGCGGACTTATTTCTTACCTCTTAAGTACTGGGTGAGCTTTTGAGGGCCATGTGCATACGATGCACATTGAGACGTGTATATGATACCGTGGATTGGCACTAGAGCAAGTGGGAGAAATTGTTGGGGTTGGTGCTCAGAGCGCCAATCCGGACCGTATTTATGTATGATTCATGAATACGAACATCCTCTTATTCCATAATATTAGTTATTTATGGTTGCACCTCTTGTTCTTATATACGTATTCGATCTGATCAAGATTAGATTGAAACTAAATGTGGTTTAGTGATATGTATATATTAGACAAAGGCCCGATAATATAATGCAGTACACAGTTACAAAGTTAGTTTGTAATTGACATTGGGAAGTGTCACTGCTATATGAATATTATCAAACATAGTTCCTGGTCAAGATTTGCTAACACGGGTCGGTTAGTCCAAATCCGTTGAGACCAGTACATGTCGTATATCGAGACTTGGTCCGATGGTTTATCCCAATGAACCATGAGTCTAGGGAGACTCGTATAGACGTGTAGGTGTTTATAGTGGATAAACACTGAACGGCTCACCGAAGATTCTTAATGGATGGTACGGCCAACGTCAATAAGAATCTTCTCGGGTTGAGTAGCATAGTGGTCCTTCGACTTGAGACACCACTGTGGATGTATGAGCATCCTCCACACTTAGATGGCAGTCACGTCACCGATCTATTTAGATCAGACCTCCGCCTGTTCGTTGGGTGTGGATCGATCCTCAGGATATCCTGTGTGTGTCAAGATAGGATCCGTCAGTTGTGTACAGAGCATAGGTAGTCCATATATAATTAGCAGTCTGTTAAATCTGTGGCCACAGTATACATCGGAGTAAGTTCCGAGTGTTATTTAAAGATTGTTAATTGATACGTCGACGAGATAATACCTATAGAGATTTGACGTTTACATCTATATCTCTGGGATTATCTGGATACCTGTGACGGAGGGATTATACGTATGCAATGACCTCGACCTGTATGATTCAGCTAGTTTATCCGTGATCATCATAATCTACTAGGTGGATAGATTATGGACACGAAATTGGATTTCGTGACGGATATACCTGAATCTAGAGAGTCTCAATAATGAAACATACTCGTAGAGCACTAGAGCAACATTTATGAATAATGATGATTATTTATAAATCGTTTTAATCGTTAAACGAAAAATACATGCGAACGGGCCCGAACCGTCATTTCGTAATTAATGTGTGTTTGTATTTAATATATGATTATTATTAAATACACATTAATAAATAGTCAAATAAAGGTATTTGACATATATCATTAATATATGTATTTGAGATATTTAAGGTAAATATAATACATATATTTGATATATTTATATTTAATTAATTATTTAATTATTTAATTGTTAAATGATTAATATAATTAAAATATAAATATATCACCAAATGATAAAGTTAGGAAATGATTATAAGTTGCAATTGTTGACTTATACATTAAAGGAAAAGGTTGTCAAATTGATTTTGACTTCTTAAGATATTTGTTCAAAAATTGTTTGAAAAATTAAAATATCTTTTTCCTTTAATTTTGATTAAATTCGGCCACAACACTTGAAATATAAAAGTTATATTTTTCTTAAGTTGCCTTTGTTGACTTAAAATTGTAGGGGTTATTTAGGGGGTGAGTCCGGTAACGCAGCGGAAGCGGTGAAAATCCGATTTTCAGATTTCAAAACTTTTTCTCTGGATTAATTAAATAAACGTATTTATTTAATATCCAATATCAAATTATGAATATAATTCAATAAAACAATTTTAAGTGAATTTACCGAAATACCATTGCTTTGTATTTTTGTCCGTTTTAGTCCGAAATTGATCCAATCAATTTTGAATGATTCTAAATCATTTCTAAGATGAACTTATGATGTTCAAAACATCAAAACACCAAGCAACCAAAATCCCCAATTTTCTTATCAAGGCCGTGAGCCTCCATTTGGTACCAATTTGTGCATTTTGCACTTTCATGCTTCAAGACAACATCCAAATGATATCCAATCAACATAAACTTTATATGAATTATATACACACACAAATACACAACATATATGAAAACCCCCAAATTTGGAGTTAGTCATAACCCTAATTTTTCAATTTCCTCAAATTGGACAAATTAGGCCATATACATTAAATCAATTGTTTCAATCATCAATCTTACATCTAATTCAAGTCTCAACACAATGAAACAACTCAAGATCAAATCTAGGTCATTTAAGAGTGGGGTCAACAACTCTAGATTAGCAACTTGGTTTCTAAAACCTTAAAAGAATACATATAACTACAATAGTTACATCCTTTCTTCATCATACATGCTTTACAACTTCACCAAACTTTCCATCAACAAAAACACAAAGAAAAAAGAAAGAAATAACCAAAGGATATCATATATGGAAGCCTAGATCCTAAGGAACATTTTCCTTACTAATAGTAAGTTGGAGAAAACTTACTAAAATCAAGCTTTCCTTGGTTTTTTCTTTTCTTTCTCAAGCTTCTTCAAGGTTTCTTCAATGGTGTTTTTCTTTTTGTGAAATGTGTATTAGGTTAAATGTTAAATGAAATGAAAATCAATTTATACTTGTTCATTTGGTCTATGGCCGAAATTATCTTAGACAAAAACAAGGAAAATTAACAGGTTATGAGACAATATCAATCTACAAAGGTTTAATCATTAAATATCCCTAGTCGTAGTATTATCGAGATTGGACATCGATAATGCGGAATAGACTAGTATTACACTTGTGCGCGTTGTGGGAGCATAACGACATAGTTCTCATATATTTGGGTATATGATACTAATGCAAGTGTAATAGGAGGTGTTTACCGATGGTATGGAAACAGCTTCTCTCTGGATAGACCCCTGGGAATTCCAATGGTAGTATGACTATGTGTCTATGGAAGTCCGAATCAGGGTAGATGTATTTGGTCTTAACCTGAGACTTGCACCGCTAATACTTGCGACAATCAATATACTTTGGTTTTGGTCGTCCAGGGCTTTAACAGGTTCTGTGTACACCTCTTCTGGGTATATTGAGAATCGTAGTGTATTGGGTGTGATGTCAAGATGGAAGTATCACTTCAGTCATAGTGGAGATGATGATCACGTAGGATACGAAACTGCTGCTCTTATATGCTGCAGCTATCGGGATATTATGACTAGGTCATGTTTATCCGATTATAGAGACTAGTTACCAGAGATCCGATATGTGCTTCGTACGGGGCAAACACAATTCCAACCCTAGGCCCTGCACGTGACATCCGATACTGGATCGTAATACGCAATACTACGTATACTACGTCTGATAAAGATTATTTATTCCTTTAAGAATATTTTTGGAGAATTGGGTAGGCACGGTATTTTGCTAGAAGCCAACCATGTCTTGTAAATCGATAAAAATGTAGTACTAGGTACGTACGTGTTCGGATACTCCGACGATCGGATTTACTGCCAACATATCCGGGGATCTCATGGGTCGCTTCCCGAAGATTCACCGATGACGTATGACTCATACATTATTAATCTGTGATTAATTATGAGAGAGAGAAAATTAATCTAGGATTAATTACGGAGATAATTTGTCTGGGATGAAATATTATTTAAAGAGAGAAAACGATTAATTTGGAATTAATCGATAAAATAATATATTCGATATATTATACGAAATTGGATTTCGATGCGGAATTAAAATTAGATTTTAAAATTGGGCGAACGAGTTAATTTAGAATTAATTCGCTAGCGACGTGAATAGTAATTTTGCTAGGCACAATTATTTAATTAAATTTGATTTAATTACGTCGCAATGGAAAATTCGTTAATTCGGAATTAGCGAACCCGAGCCCGGGAGTGTTTGCGGGCCCTCTTGCATTTCGAATTCAAGTGCGGCCCATAAGTCACATCAAGCGTCGCATCATTAGTCATTCAAGTGATGGATGTCTTGTCACTTTAAGTGATTGACAACTAGTCACTTTTGAGTGATTGATTGGAGTGGTTGAAAGACTTTAATGCTTGTACCATTTTTGAAAGTTGAATTTGGTATATCATTTTAATTGATTTTAGAAAAAAAAAAAAAAAACAACACAACTTCATCTCTTTCTTCTCTCCTCATTTTCGGCCAAGGGACATTTTCTCTCAAAATTGCTTCTCATTGCCGAGAGCATCAAGAACACTAGAGGAAGGATTTGCGGCAAATTTTTCCGTGTGCTAGCACACTAAAGAGTCATCCAAGATAATAGGGAAACAAACCCATAAGCATGGAATCACACATAAAGCTTGGAGCTTGGAGATTCATCAAAGAGCACAAAATGGGTCAAAGCCGTGAGCTTCATGGAGCCAAGAAATTTTTGTGTTCGACGCATCGCAAAGCCGATCATTGTAAGTATGATTCTGCCATACTTCTTTATTGTATTCACATATTTTCATTGCTTGAATGATCTTGGGACTATAGTAGAAACCCAACAGTTTTATGGAGGAAATCCGATAACGCAGCGGAATCGCGGAAAATCAAAATTTTCCGGTTTCAAAACTTTTTCTCGGATCAATTAAATAAACTTATTTATTTAATTATCCTATTATGAAATTCTGAAAAATTACACAAGAAATCAATTTCATTGGTAAATACTGAATTGCCCAAAACTTTGTAAATTGATCATTTTAGTCCAAAAGTTGTCAAATACAATTTTGAATGATTCTAAATCATTCAAAAAGGTTTTTCAACACATCTAATGCATCAAAATCAGATTTCACACAAATCCCCAATTTTTAGTCTAATGTCGTGAGCACCCAAAATTTTCAATTAATTACAATTTGGTCCCTTTAGTTCAAAACATGCCAAGATCAAATCCAATCAACCTAAAATTTTACATGCATCATTTTCATACCATAATACATCACATATATGAAAAACCTCAAATTTGGAGTGGGTTATAAACCATAATTTTTCAATTTCATCAAATTATCCAATTTTACCAAATTTACAAAATCCAACACTTTAATCCATTCAATACTTCACCAATCTAGCCTCACCACTTTGAAACAACTCTAGAAAAATTCTAGTTCACCAATTAGTGGCTTACCAACTCTAGAATGGCAACTTGATTTTCTAAAAATCAAAAGTAAAGCTTTGAAACCATTTCAAGCTTACTTACATGCATCAATCTTTCATTCAAGTTCAAAACCATATAAACAAAAACTATAAGAGTAGAGATAACATCAAAGCATCACAAAATAAAGCTAAGCATGTTAGAAACATATTTCATGTTGAAGACATTAAAGAAAGACTTACAAAAATAAGCTTTTTCAAGCCTTTTCTCTTTGAACTTCAAGCTTTGCTCTCAACTATCTTTTATGTTATTTTGGTCTCAAATGAACTTGTTAAACCCTAAAAGTGAAACAAAACAATATATACTCCCCAAAATTTGCCTTGGCCGAAAATTAGGGTGTTTATAAAATATCTAGATATTTTCTGTTTCAATTAAAGTTAGCTTATCAACTTGCATCCATTATCATTACAACTTTAATGAATAATCAACAAGTCAACAAAAGCAACTCAAAAATATAACAATTATATTCATTTAGGTATTATGGCCGAATTTTACAAATAAAAAGGAAAATGGATATTTTCAATTTTAACAATTAAAACGAATATCCAAGGAAATCAAATTCAATTTGATAACTTTTTCCTTCAAGTATAAAGTCAATAATTTACACTTATAATCATTTCCTAACTTTATCATTTGGTGAGATATTTATATTTTAATTATATTAATCATTTAACAATTAAATAATTAAATTATTAATTAAATACAATATCTCAAATATATGTATTATATTTACTTAAAATATCTCAAATACATATACATATATAAATGATATATGTCAAATACCTTTATTTGACAATTTATTAATGTGTATTTAATAATATCATATATTAAATACAAATACACATTGATTAGGAAATGATGGTTCGGCCGGTTTGCATGCATCTTTCGTTTAACGTTTAAACAATTTATAAATAATCACCATTATTCATAAAAGTTGCCATAGTGCTCTACGAGTATATTTCATTAGTGAGACTCTCTAGATTCAGGTATATCCGTCACAAAATCAAATTTCATGTCCATAATTTACCCACCTGTAAATTATGACGACCACATATAAACTAACTGAATCATACAGGTCGAGGTCATTACATACGTATAATCCCTCCATAACAGGTATCCGGATAATCCCAGAGATATAGATGTAAACGTCAAATCTCTATAGGTATTATCCCGTCGATGTATCTATTAGCAATCTCTAAATAAAATTCGGAACTTACTTCCGAAGTATACTGTGGCCACAGATTTAACAGACTGCTAATCATATATGGACTACCTATGCTCTGTACACAGAACTAACAGATCCTATTTTGATACACACAGGATATCTTGAGGATCGGTCCACACCCAATAAACATGCGTAGGTCTGATCTAAATAGATCAGTGACGTGACTGCCATCTAAGTGTGGAGTATGTATCATACATACACAGTGGTATCTCAAGTCGAAGGACCACAATGATACTCAACCCGAGAAGATTTTTTATTGACGTTGGTGTTAGGTTTATTCTAGGTCCCAAGATCAAACAAGCAATGAAAAACATGTGTGAACACATCAACGGAGGTAGCGGAATACTCACATCGATCGGTTGAGACGATTTGAAGACGAATGAAGCCACTTTGCTCACTGCCAAGGACGCCCACTGCTGGCAGTTCACTGCCCTCCATTTCAGAATTTTGAGCTGCGAAACGGAGCTCCAAGCTTCTTCGGACGGATCCTGGCTCATGGGTGAACCTCCCTACCACCTTCGCATGTTCCGTAAGTGTGCTAGCACTTGAGTTTTTGCCACAAAAACTCACTCTTGCTTCCCTCAAAGTCACGCCAAAATTGATTCCAAACAAGTGAGCTTTTCAAGCTTTGGGCATGAGAGAGTGGAGAGAAAATGGAGAGAGATGAATGTGTGTAAAAGTTGTGTAATTGGTTAGTAAAACCTTTTCCAAAAAGGTTTATATATTTTTCCATAAAATATACAAAAAGCATTTACCAAATAATAAATCAAATAAATAAAATGGTAAATACTCCCACCAACTTTCACTATTCACCCACACACATCAACTATTCATTTTACTTTAATAAAGTGATGTGTGTCTTTCAATCAATCAATCACATCATCAATCACATCACTCAAAGTGACATTTGATTTGACGATTGATGTGACGAATGATTTGACGCTTGATGTGACTTGCATTGCCGCACTCGAATTCGAAATACGATGCGCTCGCAATCACACTCGGGCTCGGGTTCACTAATTCTCAATTAGCGAATTTTCCGTCGCGTCGTAATTAAATGATTACGCCTAGCGAATTCACTATTCACGTCGCTAACGAATTAATTCTAAATTAATTCGTTTGCCCGAATTAAAATCTAATTTTAATTCCGCGTCGAAATCTAATTTCATTTAATATATCGAATATTAATTTATCGATTAATTCCAAATTAATCGTTATCTCTCTCTAGACGATATTTTATCCTAGATAAAATATCTCCGTAATTAATCCTAGATTAATTTTCTCTCTCTTCTATATAATCCCAGATTATTTAAGAGTGCGAGTCATACGTCATCGGTGGATTATTGGGAAGCGACCCATGAGATCCCCGGATACGTTGGAAGTAAATACGGTCGTCGGAGTATCCGAATCACGTACGTACCAAGTACTACGTTCTACCGATTTACGAGACAAGGTTGGCTTCTAGCAAAGCACCAAGCCTTCCCAATTCTCCGGACATATTCTTATAAGAATATTTAAGATCTATATCAGGCGTAGTCTACTAAGTATCGTGTATATCGGCCCAGTATCGGATAGTCCACGTGCTAGGCCTGGGGCTGAATATGTGTCTGCCCCGTACGAAGCACATGTCGGATGTCTGGTAACTAGTCTCTATAATCGGATATACATGACCTTGTCATAATATCCCGATGGCCGGCCAGCACTTAAGAGCACTAATACCGTATCCTGCGTGACATCATCTCCACTATGACTGGAGTGATACTTCCGTCTTGACATCACACCCAATACTCTACGATTCTCAATATACCCAGCATTGGCGTACACAGAACCTGTTACAGCCCTGGACGACCTCAACTAAAGCATATTGATTGTAGTAAGCATTAGCGGTGCAAGTCTCAGGTTAAGACCATACACACCTACCCTGATGTCGAACTCCCATAGACACATAGTCATAATACCAATGGGATTCCGAGGGGTCTATCCAGAGCGAAGCTGTTTCCCGTACCATCGGTGAAACACAACCTCCTACTGCACTTGCATAAGTATCCTATACTTAAATATATGAGAACTATGCCGTTGTGCCCTCACAACGCGCACAAGTGCAATACTAGCCTATTCCGCATTATCGATGTCCAGTCTCGATAATACTACGACTAGGGATATTTAATGATTAATCCTTCGTGGACTGATATTGTCTCATATCATCTCAATCCAGGAACTAATCATATGGACCTCTCTTGATTTATATATCTAAGGTGATCTAATCACAAATGATGAGAGTGCAATTTCCTTGTCACATAGTTAATTTGTACAACAACACTATGATCTGTACAAATAGTGATGCTATGGGTCATATTATCCAACAATCTCCCACTTGGCACATATCCTGTCACTCAAGTGTCGTACACCCGAACTATGTACGGTTCGCTCAAATTGCTAAGAAAAGGTTTTCGTCAGTGGATTTCCATGATTATCGTCTGACGCGATTTATACGATCACCACATCGCCATGATGTATGATCCGAACGAATCAGATGAATATAGAAGTATATATCTGGATCGTCGATGAGACCTTTAATTCTTTAGCCTTGTGCTGACACCTAGCTCAGCTGCTAACAAAACTATATCTAATCTAATTAGATTTATTATCGACCCAAATGGCTTCTATTGCTGCCTCAGCCGCAACAATAATCCGCATTTGTTGTTTATTCGGCAACAGTATCTTGCTCGGAAGATTTCCAGCTGACTGTCCCGTTATTCAAACTTTATAGTACCGCAGTATTTAACTGTTTGGAAACTTGCGGCATTGATCCCAGTCACTTCAAGTTCTCCTTCTCCATAGTTTTAGACATCATCTTTAGTTCTCTAAGATACTAATAGATGTCCTTAACTTCAATCCAGTGACTATCACTAGGATTGTCCTGATTGTGACTCCATATGCTCAAAGCGTATGAGACTCCATATCAAGTACATTTTAAATGTACAATTTCCCAGAGAGTGTTAAAAACTCCAAATCTATCCCAGTAGATCTTTATTCCTTGAATAAAGGTTGTTACTCCCCAGAATTCTACGGAGAATTTCTATGAAAGCCAAGCTTTCACCAATTGCTTTATGGGAATTTCATTATCAGTGCTCTCCCACTAACCTCCTTATATACACAAGAATCATTTCGTTTTGAGTCAAATCATAAACCATTATGATTACTTCAAAATGACAGTTCCAAGAACCTAATGCTTGCATCAATCCAAACATGGATCGAATAACCCGCAAACCTTGTTTGTCGGTTATACAAAATCATCAGGATGTTATAAACATCCTCCCAAAAGGTTTCCTTTTCAGGAAAGCGATTTTGATCTTTAACTGACGCATTTCATAAATGAAATATGCAGTATCAACAGCAGCATCTTCAAAATGGATTTACCGTGGCAACAGGTAAAAGGTTGAACCGTAATCAACACAATGTTGATAACGTACCTTTCTGTCATAAGCCTAGCTTTGTACGTTGGTATGTTGCCATCCATGTATGTCTTCCTTGAAGACTTTTACAGTACCAATAGGCACAATGCCTTGCGGTACAACAACTAGTATCCAAACATAGTTGTTATACATGGAATTCATTTCGGACTCATGGCATTTTGCCATAAAAGGGAGTTGATACCTTGTATCACTTCCTCGTACGTAGTCGGTTGGTATTCCTCAATAAGATTTACATCTTTAAGGGGTTACATCAGAAACCCATACCCCAAGTTGTTTTCTGATTCTCTCCGATCTACGCGGTTCTCGTGTATTTGAAGATTAATGGTTTAGTTTCATCATTGATGAACTATTTATGTTCCATTAGGACTTCGTGCATTGAACAGTATTACCCCGATTTTCATCGAGTTTTACTGTCCTCCCACTTACCACTGCATATCGGTATTCCTCTTAGGAAAACCGCATGGCGAGCTACAATCACATTGTTCTCTTGTGAGATATATAAGTACTATACTTATGGTTTTCCCTAGGATAACTTATAATTGGCACTTATCCAATTTGGGTTCTAATTTGGTATCATCCAAACGTTATGCCCGACATACCCAAATTATTAGGAATGAGAAACCCTGTTTCTTTCCTATTCATATCCTATATGATATCTGTCAAACAGATTTATATGGAACCTTATTCTAAATAAGTTTTGCACTGTTAATACATATCCTGTTTGAAGGAAATGATAGCTCAGAGCGACTCGTGATAAACCTTATCATGTCCAACAAAATTCGGTTTTTAGTTTGGACACACCGTCAAACTGACGTGTCTCGGGAGGAGTCCCCATCTGAAAGAATACCATACTCTTTCATGTATGTTTGAAACTTACTGCTTAAGTATTTTCATTACGGTCTCACCGTGACGGCATAATACTATAGTCGATCTGTTTATCTACTTCGTGTCGAAACTCTAATAGTTTCCGATCTGTGTTCTTCAAAAGAAACACATAACCATAACGTGATGCCACATCCGTTAAGGTCACAGAATATTCATGTTCACATCCAGCCTAGCTAGATATGGGCCCACTAACTTCACCATGAATAGGGCTAAC
>SKCR01027786.1:0-33766 GCA_019454045.1 Zanthoxylum bungeanum
GAGTTTGATTCTGGACACCCTAATACGATTATGCCTTTTAAATTCATTGTTTAATTTAATCTTTACTTGATGCATGCATGTGTTTATTTAATTAGATTAAATAAATTAAAAAACATCTTTTGCGGAAAATCCCTAATTAATAAGGTTTATGTTAATTATCTATTTGATGCATATTACATGGTCCGTCTTATCAATACAGTTTATGAATATTTTTTTGTGACTACATCCGAGACCGTGCCAAAGCTGTGAGGGTGTATCCGATAGAAATTTATTTATGCCGGATGTATATAAGATACCAGACAAATTCAAGCGAAAGGGGAATCCTGAACGTGCCAAAACTGTCAAGGTTACGCAAGTAGCTTGAGTTTATCATTGACAAGTTTAACCTTGGTACGTCTCCTTGTGAACGTGCCAAAGCTGTCACAACGAGAAACGACCAGGACCGGAAACCCATGAGTCACTATTGAGTGATTGACAAATGAGTTGTCTATCTGATGAATATACGTAGGTGAGACCGTGCCAAAGCTGTGAGCTGAAATATATTCATGGGATCCATCTTTCACTATTTGTATTTAATTTAATTATTAAATCTTTGTATTCTGTTTGGGGATTACAATATTGCATGATTTAGTGGGATGAACATTTTTAGATTAAAAACCCATGATCTAGTTAATGCTTTTGATATTATATGAAATTGCTTTATATCTGCTAACCATTTTTCGTGATCTATATGATAGATTTGTGATGGCGGCACAATCGACTAATCAGTTTGCCCGTATGTTGGATACGAACAAACTTAAAGGCGCTGAGAACTTCACCGATTGGGATTTGGATTTAAGGATCATCATTGATTCCGAAAAGTTGGGATATATTCTTGAGGGTCCGCTGCCCATTGTTGTGTCTGAGGATGCAACACCGGAGGAACTCCAAGTTTTCCAAGCTTGGAAAGATAATGATTTAAAAGTTAAATCATACATCTTAAGTTCGTTGGCACCGGAACTCAAGAAACAATACTATGGCATGTCAGATGCGTATAATATGATGATGCGATTAAGAGAACCGTTTATGAACCAAGAACAAGTCGTTGTTCATAAAGTTGCAATGGAACTGTTCAATGTGCGACTGGACGAGGGGCAAGTTGTGAGCTCGCATGTTCTTCACATGATTGATTTGATCGATCAACTGAGGCAACATAATCTCCCTCTGAATGACATTCTCGGTATGAGTGTCATTCTTGGTTCACTTTCAGCTTCTTATCGCCAATTCGTGATGTATTTCAACATGAATTGATTATCTGTATCTACCATGAACTGCATAGGATGCTGATCACAGCGGAAGAAGACCTCAGGAATTGAGTATCGACTCGCCCTCCGAAACCTACTTCACTTTCTGCTTCTTCGCAAACCTGGTCAAAGGGAAAGAAGAAGAAAGTGAAGAAGAAGGGTTTCAGTTCTCAACCACAATGAAAGATAGCTAAGCCCAAGAGGGCTTCCGAAGACAAATGCCATCACTGCAGTAAAGTCGGATACTGGAAAATGAATTGTCCTGACTATATTGCCCAGATAAGGAAGGAGAGAGCATCTACATCATGTATATTTATTTTTCCAGTTATTGATATCTCACTAGCTTGTGAAGCTGTTACATCTAGCTGGATTTTGGATTCTGCTTGTCCTGTTCACATTTGCAATTCGTTGCAGGTGCTGAAGGAAAGTAAAAAACTAAAGCCTGGAGAAATGCAGTTGCGCTTTGGGAGTGGAGACTCTCTGGATGCAGTTGCAGTTGGAGTATGCGAGATCTCTTTGCCGAATGAGAAACTTTTATTATATGACTGCTACCTTGTACCAGGATGTATAGCTAATATTATATCTCTTTTTGTATTAGATACATAAGGTTATCGTATTAATATTAAGAACTGTTCTTTGTATTTATATGATAAGCGTAATATTCAAATCATTTGTTGTCCAAATGAGCATGGTCATTACACATTGCATACTTCTAAAGATATTTTAAATACTGGAGTTAATAAACGTAGTTTACCTGTTGTTAATAATACTGAACTTTGACATATGCGGCTAGGTCATATAGGCATTAAACGCCTTACCCAATTGGTTAGGAATGGTTAGATACCAGATCTCACCATTGAACCCTATCCAACTTATGAATCGTGTATCCAAGGTAATATGACCAAAGCCCCATTTTCTGGTGTTGGACACCGCACCATTAACTTACTGAAACTCGTACATTCTAATGTATGTTGTCCACTAAGTCAAACTGCTCACAGTGGTTATTCGTACTTCGTTACCTTTACCGATGATCTGTCACGGTACGGTTATGTCTATCTGATGCGACCTAAATCGGAAACCTTTGAAAATTTCAAAGAGTTCCGAAATGAAGTAGAAAAACAAATTGGTCAATATATTAAATGCCTTCGATTTGATCGAGGCGGCGAATATATGAGCAGTGAGTTCATGGATTATATGAAGGAGAATGAGATTCTCGCTCAATATACTCCTCCAGGTACTTCACAGCATAATGGAGTGTCTGAGAGGAGAAATCGAACTTTATTGGATATGGTCCGATCAATGTTGAGTTTTACAGATTTGCCCTATTACTTATGGGGCTACTCTCTTTTAACAGCTGCACTTCTTTTGAATAAGATTCCTTCAAAAGCTGTTCCTACGACTCCGTATGAGATATGGACAGGTATGAGACCAAATCTTAGTTACATTAAGGTTTGAGGTTGTCCTGCCTATGTCAGGATGACTCAGCCAGATAAGCTTACGCCTCGAGGGAAAAAGTTTAGGTTTGTTGGATATCATTCGAATATGAAGGGATATCTGTTCTATGATACCGAGCATCGAAATGTGTTCGTAGCTCGCTTCGTAAGATTTCTAGAAGTAGAATTTTTGTCAGAAGGTGGTAATCATAGACAAGTTGAACTTGATGAAGTCCAACCTGAAAACAACGAACCAACGGAGGAACTTGAAGTTTAATTAGATGAATGACCTTCAACACACACACTCCGTAGGTCACAAAGGGTATCTAGACCTCATGAACGCTTGTATTTGATACAAGAAAAGAGTCTTGATGTTCTCTTAGTTGAAGATACTGATCCTTTTAGAGAATCGATGTTGGACATCGACTCCGTGAAATGGCAAAGTGCCATGAAATCCGAGTTAGACTCAATGCATGAGAATCAAGTTTGGGACTTGGTTCCGCTTCCCGAAGGAATTGTTCATATCAGTTGTAAATGGATTTATAAGAGGAAGCGCAGGCCTGATGGAAATGTTGAAACCTATAAGGCCCGACTGGTAGTAAAAGGTTACACGCAGCGGCCTGGCGTCGACTACGATGAAACTTTTTCACCAGTAGCAATGCTTAAGTCTATTAGGATTTTGCTTTCTATAGCTACGTATCATGACTACGAGATTTGGCAAATGATGTCAAAACGGCTTTTCTAAATGGATTTCTTGATGAAGAAATCTATATGGAACAGCCGGAAGGTTTTACGTCCATCGAAAACTCGGGTATGGTATGTAAGCTTAAGAAGTCCATTTATGGACATAAACAAGCTTCACGAAGTTGGAATCTTCTATTCGATGAGATTATTAGATCGTCTGGTTTTCTCAAGAATTCAGAAGAATCATGTGTGTATCAGAAGGCCAGTGGGAGCATGGTGGTATTTTTAGTCCTCTATGTTGACGACATCCTAATCATTGGGAATGATATAGGGATGATGCAAGGCGTCAAAGCGTACCTCTGTAAGAATTTCTCCATGAAGGACTTGTGAGAAGCTTCCTATGTTTTAGGCATAAGACTCTATAGAGATAGATAGAGGAAGTTGATTGGGTTATCCCAATCAACGTACATAGATAAGATCTTGGAACGGTACAATTTTGGTAACTGTAAGACAGTAAATATACCGTTCAAACATGAGATTCATCTTTCAAAGAAGAAGAGTCCACAAACAGAAGATGAGAAGGTTAGAATGTCTAACCAACCTTATGCTTCGTGTTTGGATAACATAATGTATGTCATGTTGTGTACTAGGCTTGATATCAGTTTCGCTGTTAGCGTAACCAGTAGATATCAGTCCAACCCAGGTAATGACCATTAGATGACCATTAAGCATATCCTGAAGTATCTTAAAGGTACTAAGGATAAGTTGATCATTTATGGAGGAAGTGAACTGCAAGTTAATGGGTATACGAATTCTGACTTCCAATCGGATCCCGATGATAGAAAGTCTACATCTGAATTCATCTTACTATTAACGGAGTTGCAGTTTACTGGAAGAGTTCCAAACAGGGGTCAACAGCGGATTCCACCACAGAGGCAGAATACATCGCAGCTTCTGAAGCTGCAAAGGAAGCTGTTTGGATTAGGAACTTTATCACAGAACTTGGAGTTGTACCAAGTATCGAGAATGTGATTTCGTTATACTGTGATAATACTGGAGCCATTGTGCAAGCAAAGGAACCGAGGGCGCATCAGAAGTCGAAGCATGTGGAACGGAAGTACCACATCATTCGAGAGATTATGTCGCGAGGGAATATTATCGTGTGCAAGGTACCGAGTGAAGATAATGTAGCAGACCCGCTTACGAAGGCCATATCTCCGAAGTTATTTGATAAACATGTGGAGTCGATGGGTATTAGATACAATCGATAGTGGCACTAGAGCAAGTGGGAGATTTTGTTGGGGTTGGTGCTCAGAGCGCCAATTCCCGGTTGCATTTCCTTGAAAATATTATTGTAAACGTTTTATTATGAATAAAATAAGAAGTTTATGTAATATAATATATCTTTTAATATGGTAAAGATGTAATAGACCTTAGAATGATTAGTCATGATACAGTTTCAAAAAGCGCCGCAACTGACATTGAGTTGTATCATGACGTTGTCATTCTTAAACTATTCCTGGTCAAGGTTTACACTACTTGGTCAATAAATTAAACCCGTTGAGACTGGTACATGTCGTATACTGGAATATATGATTCCAATGGTTTCTCAATGAACCATGAGACTTGGAGACTCGTATAGACGTGTAGGTGTTTATAGCGGATAAACACTGAACGACTCACCGAAGATTCTTAATGGATGGTATACCAACGTCAATAAGAATCTTCTCGGGTTGAATAGCATTTGTGATTCTTCGACTTGAGATACCAATGTGGGCACATGAGACATCTTCCACACTTAGATGACAGTCACGTAACCGATCTATTTAGATCAGACCTCCGCCTGTTCGTTGGGTATGGATAGATCCTCAGGGTGTCTTGTGTGTGTCGAGATAGGATCTGTCAGTTCTGTGTACAGAGCATAGGTAGTCCATTTATGATTAGAAATCAGATAAAAACCATGGGCCCGTGGTACATTTTAGAAGTCAGTTCTAAGTGTTCTTTTTGAGATTGCTAATAGAGACGTCGACGAGATTGTCCTTATAGAGATTTGACGTTAACATCTATATCTCTGGGATATATCCGGATACCTGTGACGGAGGAATTATACATATGTCATGACCTCGACCTGTATGATTTAGCGAGTTTATTCGTGGTCGTCATAATTTACGGGTAGGTAAATTATGGACACGAAATTGAATTTTGTGACGGATATGCCTGAATCTAGAGTCTCACTAGTGAAATATACTCGTAGAGCACTAGAGCAACATTTATGAATAATACTGATTATTTATAAGTCGTTTAAAGGTCAAACGAAAAATACATGCGAATGGACCTAATAGTCATTTCCTAATTTTTGTGTATTTGCATTTAATGATAGATTTTATTAAAAATACATTAATTAATTGTCAAATTGAGATAATTGACTAATATCATAAATATATATGTATTGTATATTTAATGTAAATATAATAAATATATTTAAAATATTTGTATTTAAATAATTATTTAATTGTTAAATAATTAAATTAATTAAAATATAAATATCTTAAGGTTGTGATATTTATGGAAATGCTTTTAGTTGCTTTATTTGTCTTTAAGAAAATCATTAAATGGTTTGATGATGACTTATGCAAGTTGATAAAGCAAATTAAACGAAATAAAATTGAAATATCTAAATATTTATCATATACCAAAATTCGGCCAGGCCATTGGGTGTAGGTTAAATTGTTTTTTTTTTCATTTTTAGGGTTTAAGGGTTCATTAGTTACCAAAATAAACACAAAAGAAGTTGAGAGAAAAGTTTGAAGGAAAAAAGAAAAAGCTTGGAAATCTTTTGTATTTGTAAGTTTTTCTTTAAAGCTTTCAACATGAAAAATATTTCTAACATGCTTACCTTCAACTTGTGTTGCTTTGATGTTGTCTCTACACTTATAGTTTGTGTTTTTATCGTTTATGAACTTGTATGAAAGATGTTTGGACGTATGGTTTCCAAGTGAGCTTGAAATGGTTTCATAAGCTATCTTTTGATTATTTGATAATCATGTTGTCATTAAGAGTTGCTAAGCCACTCATTGATGACCTAAAATTTTTCTTGAGTTGTTTCATGGTGGTGAGACTTGTTTGGTGTGGTTTAGATTAAATTAAAGTGATGGATTTAATGGATTTGGTAAGTTTTGTCAATTTGAAGAAATTATAAAATGAGGGTTCTTAACCCATTCCAAATTTGGGTCTTTTCATATATGTGATGTATTATAGTATGTATATGATACATATAAATTTTTGGGTTGATTGGATTTGATATTAGCATGTTTTGAACATAAAAGGACTAAATTGCAAAATCTGAATTTTCCGGGGTGGTCTTGGCAATTTGACTAAAATTGGGGATTTGGTTGCAATTTGATTTTGATGAGTTGGACTTGTTGGAAATCATTTTACAAATGATTTAGAATCATCCAAAATTGTATTTGACAATTTTGGGACTAAAATGATAAATTTGTTAAGTCTTGGGGCAATTTGATAATTACCAAGAAATTTGGTTTCTTGTGTAATTTTTCAGAATTTGATAATTAGATAATTAAATAAATAAGTTTATTTAATTGATTCAAGAAAAATTTTGAAATTAGAAAATTTTGATTTTCCGCGATTCCGCTGCGTTACCTGATTTTCTCCATAAAACCCTTACAAATGGGTGCTTGAGTGACATGAAGTGTGCGTATTTGGATAGTCGGTCTACCACAACCATAATGACATCAACCCCCATAGACCTAGGCAGTCCTGTTATAAAGTCCATTGCGATATCTTCTCATATCTCGTTAGGAATGGGTAGAGGTTGTAATAGTCCTGCAGAGGCTGTAGTTTGATATTTCTGTCGTTGGCACACTTCACACTCTGCTACAAATCTGTAAATATCCTTCTTCATCCCAACCCAATACACATTCGCGGCCACCTTCTATAAGTTCTAAAAGCTCCCGAGTGCCCTCCCGTCGGAGTTGAGTGAAATTCTTGCATAAAAGTCTCAACCCACTTAGATGCTGCCGGTAACACCAATCGATGCTGGTACAAAAGTCTTCTCCTCTGTAACACAAATCCAGAATGAGATGAAGGGTCTCTCTCCAGGTCTTGCACAATTTGACTTAGTGTGGGATCCTTTTGTACCGCCTCCTCTAATAACTCAATGTCCTCCCATAATGGCTCTGAGATCGCTGCTAACACATGCCCTTCGTGTATACGAGACAGCGCATCCGTGGCCCCATTCTCCCCTCCCGACTTGTAGACAACCTTGAAGTCGTACCCCATTAATTTCACCATCCAATCTTGCTGATCCGCTGAAAAAAAACTTCTGTTGGAGGAGATGCTTCAGGCTCCTCTGATCCGTATACACTTTAAATCGCCTTCCCATGAGATAACGTCTCCAATGTTAAATGGATAGAACCAATGCCATCAACTCTTTTTCATATATTGATTTGGCTAAAGCTCTCTCATTCAACGCCTTACTGAAATAAGATATAGGCCTATGTCCTTGCAGCAACATTGTCCCAATTCCGTGTCCAGATGCATCACACTATATTTCAAATTCTTCTGAAAAGTTTGGAGTGCCTAAAATGAGAACTTTTGTCAGACATTGCTTGAGCTCATTAAATGCCTCATGCGCTTCTTCACCCCAACGAAATGACTATTTTTTTAGCAGTTCTGTTAGCGGCTTTCCGATCTTGCCATAATCCTTAACGAATCTCCGATAATACCCTGTCAGCCCCAAAAAACCCCTCACAGCTTTCACAGACCGTGGTGTAGGCCATTTTATGACGCAATCAATTTTATCAGGATCCACGGAAACCCCCTCTTTACTAATAATGTGTCCCAAATAGGATATTTTCATCCTGTCGAAATGACATTTCTTATCGTTTGCCACAAACTGGTGCTGATGGAGCGCCTCAAATACCGTCATTAGGTGTCTCACATGTTGCTTCCAATCCTGACTATAAACTAGGATGTCATCGAAGAAAACTAGCACAAACTTTCGCAAGTATGGTCTAAAAGTATCATTCATGGTGGCTTGAAATGTTGCCAGGGCATTCATTAAGCCAAAAGGCATGACCACGAACTCATAGTGCCCTTCATGGGTTCTGAAAGCTGTCGTAGCTATGTTCTCCTCATTTACTCGAATATGATGATACCCGATCTCAAATCGATTTTCGAAAAATATTATGCCCCATGAATCTCATCCAACAGTTCTTCGATCACTGGAATTGGGTATTTGTCTGGTACAATAATTTTGTTAAGCTCCGTATAATCTACACAAAACCTTCAGCTACCATCTTTCTTTTTTACTAAAATCACAGGACTGGAATACGGAGAACAACTCGGTTGTATCACCCCTGCCCACAACATCTCTTTTACCAGACGTTCAATCTCCTCTTTTTGGCTGTGGGTATATCTATAAGGCCTAACTCTTACCGGACCTTCCCCCTACTTAATCACAATTGCATGGTATGTCTGCCTTGACGGTAGCAAGGTCTGGAGCTCCTGAAACACATCACTGAATTCATTTAAAAGAGCTTCCAACTCCTCATTTTGTATTTCCCCAAGCACACTGTCACATTGCCCTTCCCCTAGTTGGTCGCATCCCCTTAGCAACATTCCATGAAACTCCACATCTGCCATTTTAGAGAACGACTTCAAGGACATAGGCAAACGACACAGTGACAGATCCCCAGTTATCACAGCTTGTTGTCCGTTTTGCCACAGTTTCATGAGACATCTTTCCCCAATCAACCAACACTTCACCCAAAGTTTCCAACCAAGAAACCCCCAAAATCAAATCCACCCCTCCTAGTTTAAACAGGTACCCATTTATTTCAATGGTTATTTCCTCAAACTCCACCTTTAACCCTCGACATAGACCCTGAAACACAGTTCTATGGCCATCCCCCAAACACCCGCTAAACGGTGTGGTCGATTCGACCCTCAGACCTAATTTCTCCACCAAATTTTCCGATACAAAACAGTGACTTGCCCCACTATCTACCATTACCACAATTGGTTCTCATGTGAGCTTCTCCTTTAACTTCATCGTTCTTGGTCTTGAGATTCCTCATATGGAAAACATGGGAAGTTCTAATTCGGTTCTGACTTGCGCAAGGGCTCCTGATGTCTCGAGATCCACAATAGTCACTATTGGGTCTCCGTCGTCCTCCTCCAAGTTCTCATCGTCCGCCAAAATGGTGACCCTCAAGGATTTCCCCCCACATTTGTGTAAATGAGTATACGGTTGATCGCATCTAAAACATAGCCCTTTTCTCTCTTCTCCAAATATTCTTGATAAGAAAGATATCGGCCCCCTCGACTATTACTTCCCCCATTTCCTCGACTATAATTTCCTCCAAAGCAGGTTTATTGGTTTTTGAATTTACTGTGTTGGTCCCATTGGTTGTTCTGTCGAATTTGGGAACAAATGATGTGGTCATGGTTGGCATTTTGATGAAGCTGGAAGTGTTGGATCCACTGCTCGGCCCACCCGACTTAGAACTCATGCCCGCCCCACTAATTTTGGTGGCCCCCGGGCTTGATTTCCCCAGGGCCCAGTTTTGGCCCAAAACGTACCTGTTGACTCTCTTGCTACACTTACTCTCGGCATCTTCGATTCTCCTGTAATTTCCTAATCTATCATCCTTGACAAGTCAATGGCTCTCATCACCTCATTCGGTTCAAAAACTTGAACCCTCCTTCTGATTGATTCATTTAGCCCATTCAAAAAATACCCTAAGTATTGTTCCTCAGGTAAATCAATAACATGAGCCGCCAACCGCTCAAATTGTTCAATATAATCTTCGACTGATCCTGCTTGTTTCAAGGCTGCCAAGAACTCAAATGGTTTGAGCCATTCCTCTCCGAAAATCGCTTAAACATCTCATTTGTTAGGGTACCCCACCTGATTTACGGGTTCTTCAACCTTATCCATCGAAACCAATGTATCGTTGTCCCCTCCATACTAACCATAGCCAGTGGTACCTTCATTTCCTCTCTAGTTTGATGAACTTCAAAGAACTGCTCCACGCGAGTCACCCATTCTACCAGATCATTTCCATAAAAAAGGCAATTCTACACGCTTCATCATCATGCGTTTTTCTAAGTCATCGTCATTCAAAAAGAATCCCTCAGTTTTTCCTTGATCTTGATTGTCCATGGTGGAACTCTCAGGTCTATAGTCATTATGCTTTGGAACCTCTTGTTTTTCCTTGATCTTGATTGCCCATGGTGGAACTCTCGGGTCTATAGTCATTTTGCTTTGGAAAAATTTCAAGATTTAATGGAATTGTGTTTTCTCCTTCGGTCACAGGATGCTTCCCCTTCATCCATTGTAACATCATACTCCGTATCTCATCCATGGTATCTAACCTTTGATTCACCCCTTCCAACGCCTTCAACTGGGTTTTTATCTCCTCCACCTTTTCTGCCAGCCCCTGTACCTCTCCTTCTAACCTCTCAGCATTCTTCTCCATGTTATCAACTCGAGTTTCCATCCTCGTAGTAGCCATTTTCTCCCCTTGATCGTATCCGGCAGGTCGGACCAATTGTTAGGAATTGTAAAGTTTATGTTAGTGAATTTGACAGATTTGGCAGGAAGCAAGAAAGCAACAATGGTGGTATATAAGTGATATTTGTTATATTGAAACAAAAGAACAACTCAACCTAACATAAATGGCGTGCATTAACAAAATAAAGGAATATAGGAATTAAGTATTGGCCACTGCCAACATACACTCTATCCCTCTCCCCATACAAGGTTTCTCTCACCCCTTAACAATAAGATAAAAACCTAACTAACTCCCCCACAAGAATATCCTCCCCTCTATATACCCTAATATCTGCTCAAGGCCTGATGATTGCCTTTTCCCCCATTATCTCCACGTCAGCCTTCAAATTGAATGTGGTCCCCTGGCAGTAACTGAGCTCCCCCTTGTTGCCTCTCCATTTCCTTCTTGAATAAACGTGTTGCAGGGGAGGTCTCTCTTGGTAATGGATTGTGGCCCTGTTGTTGTTTGCTAGCTCTCTCTCCCCCTTAAGCCCTTCAGCTACTCTTCCCCACTCCGGCCCATCAGCTACTGGATTGGGGCCCTATCATCCAACGGCGTCAGTTTCCGATGAGAGATTGTCGTTAGTGTGGAGGAAAACAGAACCGGTCCCACAGTTGCTTTGCAGCTTTGGATGGCACCATTATTGTTTTTGCTTCATGATTTCACATAAAATGAACGTATGATTTCATAAACGAACTCGCGGATATCAAGTGCTTGTCCCGCATGTAAGGTTGCGAATTGAAATCAAATCAATAGAAAGGGGAGACTCTGTAAATAAATATTCCATTGAATGTATCTGAGAATCAACGAAGACAGACGATAAACTCTTAGAAGTTCAATTGACCTGATATTGATAGAATGTATTAGGAAATGTTGTCACACATGCATCAGATTTCGACAAAGAACTTGTTTTCTATTTAACATTAGCATGCTATTTCCCATGAACAATATGCTTCATGTCAATTCCATACAGTAACAACTTTTTGGAACAGTATATTTACACTCACGAGACAATCTGGCTTTCATATTTACACAGCATGAGAAGTGCAGTCAGCAGAATCGCCCTATCTAGGCCAGCTGTCGGTTTTCAGAAAGGCGACATATTCCTGCTGCAACATCTCACCTCCCTGCACCGGATCAAAACTGCATTTATAGAAGCTGAAAGATGGAGAAAAGGATGTGTGAGATGGATGATAAAACATTCAAAACTTTGAGAAAACTGTTCCCACCACAGCAGCGGCGCTGCAGCAGAAGCTGTTCAAAGGATTGATGAGAATAGCATACCTTCCATCCATGCCAACAATGAGGACAGTATTCTGAGAACCAAATGCTGCAATGAAATGGGTGACTTCTGGTACGTGGAACTGAGAAAATGACCACTCTGAGCTAAAATATTTGGGTAGAACTCCTGGCAGGAAGATATGATCAGAATGAAACATACACCAGATTTTAGTTATTCAACAATTTCTGGACAGATATTGATCTCTAATTCAACTTCAGACCTTAATGAAAATATCTATGCTGATTACTGCTACTACTATGTTTCTATCATGGACAAATCTTTCTTACCTCTCATAAAAGACAATGATGAGCCAGGGTTGGCCCCAGTGCTTGGAGAAATAAGAGTGTCAAAGGAAGAAGAATGTTTAAGAAGTGCTGTATTCTGAGCAGGAGTAGAACAAGAGGATGAAGAGTCCTCCCCAACCACTCGAACTCTGAGACTGAATATATGAACAGTGCCTTTGTCACTCGACACGGCCAACCATTGGCTGTTTGGAGAGAGAGCAATACTGTAAATCTCTGCTCTGTCAGCACCTCTTCGAACCTATATGGAAGCAATTACTTTCAATGTAAACATTTTAGATGATTTATGGATTCAAAACATTACATCAACTCCATAAACAATATAGATATCATGAACAATAAATCTAAATGGATTTCAACAATTGATCTACTAATAAGCTCTACTTCCTCACAACGCACAAGAAGGATAACCTTATTAATATGCATTACCATTTAATCTATGAAGTATTCAGTAAAAATTCATGTAAATGATAACTTTAAATTAGACAAAACAGAATATACTTCAAAGAACAATGACAATATTAATAGCGATAGATAATTGAAGATCTGTTATGCTACCTCTTTCAAGCGAGTACCATCCACCGTGTTGAAAATCCTTATCAAAGTGCCCCTTGCACTAGCAGTTGCAAGAAGCAGTCCATCCAAAGTCAAGGTAAAGCATGCAATATGAGAATCATGAGCATTAATTAGCTTTATCATATTGAGCCCAAAGTGCTCAATTCGAATCTGCCCTCGTTGGAGACCCGTGCAAGCCAACACAGAAGTACTCAAATGATGAGAAAGGCAACAAAGTCCCCTCGGATTTGCCAGAGTCTCAATCTGATGAAGCAACTTGAGATCAACAAAACTATAAACATATATCTTATGCTCAAGGACAACAACAATCCGATCCCTACTCAATTTCACAGCACGAACATCAGACCTAAATGCAAATTCACCAATGCACCGGCTCTGATGATCATCCCAATAATAACTTTGTTGGGAGGGTACTGGGAATTATCTCCAGCACCAACAAGTGCAAAAATTTACACCGAAACATCATCTCAACAATCCTAAACCCACCACTTTTAAGATCACGTCTAAAGGTTTCCTTAAATGGCTCACAATTATAAATTCGAAACCCACAACTCGTTCCAGCAGCAAAGCAGCCATAGTCCTGGTTCCAAGACACAGAGATCAACTCAACTTCATCAATGCCACTGAATTCTGATTCCGGGTGGCCAAATGAAGCTGAAGCCCCAGCGTTGGGGGATCCAAAGGGGCCCGTTGGAAGAATTCCCCGAGACGTCGAAACAGTTGAAGTCATGTGGGATAAGAAATGGTCATCAACCGGCAGCAATCAACGAACAATCAAATATGAAATTTTTTTTATGGTGAAAATAATAACCAAACCTCCTGTATAAACACTATCTGATACAATGTCACAAAAATAAACTAAATTTAACAGACAGATTGCTGTATCTCATAGCACAAAGAATCAATTAAATTAATTTACTTGAACTTGCATATAGAATTAAGCGCTTACTGCTGATTAAAGTTTATAACTTAATTAACGCTTAATGAACCCTTTAAATCTTATTCCAAAACTACTCTTACACATATAATTTATTATTATAATTTACAAATAAATCACCTTTCTTACTATCAAATAACTTTAATTTTTTTTTAAAAAGTATTATATTTTTTTTATATCATTCAATTAACTTTATTAATATTATCAAATTATTTAACTTAAAAATATTGATGTAAATACATTTTATTTATTTATATATGGATTCATTTATATTTAGTATCCAGTTTCATATTCAGATTTATTTTTGTTTTGTTTTGTTTTTTGTTTGAAAGATCTATTCAGTATTCAAAGAAAGAACAACAAACAAACAAACAAACAAGCAAACACCTCATTGTATCTCAGAAGCATCATGGAAATTTATTTACTTTGAAAATATTAGTCGGACCTCCTGAATTCTTGCTATATTACACAATTCCAAAAAAATAAAGTGATTTGATCGGAGTGTAAAGAAATCGAATTGAGACACTAACCTCACCTCGTTGTTATGTGAGGAATCAAAGTGGATCATCAAATCTTTGCTTTCGCTTTGATTTTTCCTGCGAGAGATTTGTTCAATTCACCAGACTGATGGAGAGAGACGTATAAAGCAAACCAACAAAAAAATTCTTTCTACTCGCTCGGTCTCCAATAATTTAATTACACTTGGCGCCCTTGGATTCTCTTGTGATATATGACACGTGTCTGATGGTCAACATAAGGTGTACCGACGTAGCTAATAAGGGCGTAAATTGTGCTGGACAAAAATAGTTAAGCCCATTCATACTTAAGCCCATTTTGTTTAACATCTGAATTGTTAATGTTTGATGAATGAGAATGGTAAATGGAAATTATAATAAGTTATTTATTTATTTAGAGGAAATCGAAATAGGAATGAAATAATATTACTATTGTTGATGGTGTTTTCAGGCGCTACAGCATTTAAGACAGCACGACAGGGACAAAAGGGTAAGTTCGCTGTCTAGTTGAGATCATGAGGCCGACCCGACCAGTTCATGTGAAGACCGACCATTTTGGTTCGGATGACCGAGCACTAGATATGTCAGCAAGAGCACTCTCAGCATAAAAGATCGTCATGGCCGACCTCATTAAAACCGACCAGACGACGGGCCGTGTTCAAGACAACAGCACCCCATTCTTATGGATAAGATAAGGAAGATATCCTACTTTCGCAAGGAGAAAGAGTCAGAATCCAAGAGGGAATACTAAAAGAGAAGGCAATATCGGATCAGGAAACCCTACAAGAAGAGAAGATTGGGTTCAAATAGGATTTCTTATACAAATAGGAATCTGATTTCTGTATTATTATAAATAGAAGGGTAGAGCATGTGTAAAAGGACATCTGAAAACCATCACAAGAGTGAGAGATTAGTGTCATAGAGCTCTGATTTGTAAAAGCAAAGAGGAGACTGAGGAGTGAATTTGAGTAATAAAAAGTACCATCATGTTCTTGCCCGTGGACGTAGGTCGGATCCCAAAATCCGCCGAACCACGTTAAATCACCTTGTCTGATTGGCGTATTTTCTTGTTTTCCGCTAAATTTGCCTTTGGTCCCCCATAACCAAACAAATTCACAGTTGGAGGAGGATTCCTCTGGAGTGATATTCCAATATTACCCTGAGACCAAAATCCACCGTCAACAGTTGGCGTCGTCTGTGGGGATCTTTCACAAAAAGCAGTTCACGTGATAAGACAAATGGCGGAGGACGGAAATCACCAACCAGGAGGTCCGGCAATGGACTGGATGAAAAAAATGGAAGAGGGCATGAGGTCTATGATGGATCGACTAGAAAGAATGGAAGGAGCAAACAACGAGAAAACTGAAACCGAGACCGGACAGAGGAGGGAAAGAGGGAAAAGAGTGGTAGATGTAAGCGAAGACGAGGGACCCAGAAAGAGAGGCCCCTATGGGATAAGATCTGCGGTGGTAGGAAGATCAGAAGACACATGGGAAGAAGAAGAGGAGGAACAATCACCCGACCCCTCCTCCGACAGTTTTTACAACTCCAAGAAAGAGGATAGAAAGTATAACGAAGACATACAGGAGACCTCTGAGTTTGAAGAACGCCACGCCCGGGGCGACAGGCGAACAGAAGAGCACAGAAGGCGGCACGGGGGCACAACCCGTGAAATAAAATCTTGGTTGAGAAAAGAGATGACCAAATGGGGAGAAAGCCTCAAGATCGGGACGGGAGACACCCGAGGCGAGGAAGAGGGGTCTCCCCTTACGGAGGAAATAAAAGCAGCACAGTTTCCGAAGGGATTTAACATGCCGACCATGGCACCATACAAAGGCCACTCCGACCCAAAATCCCACATTGAAAACTTTGTCCTCCTGATGGAAGTACAGGGGGTAACGGGCGACGCCATATGCAAAGTATTTCCCTTAACTTTAGGGGGACCTGCCATCCTATGGTATAGAAGTCTGGCCCCGAGGAGCATTCAGAGCTTCTCCTAACTTAAGAAGTCGTTTATCCGGCATTTCAAAGGAGCCTGCACCCCTAAAAAAACAATAGGGGAACTAAGGCTCATAAAACAAGGAGACGACGAAACACTGAAAAGCTTCATTGAAAGGTATCACAACACTGTACTCGAGGTCGGAGGGTACGAATCCCAGGAAGCCCTGGAAAGTCTGAAAGGGGCCCTAAGGGTTGGGAAACTGTGGACCCACCTGAGGATCCACGAAACACCAGACTACGCTACTGCACTGGAGGTGGCCAGGAAGTACGTCCTACTAGAAAACGAGGAGAAAGTATCCCGGAGAGGGACAACCGCCAGAGAAAGGGTAACCAGGAGAGAAGACCATCGGCGACCGGAGAGAGAATTCCGGAAATTCAATCCAAGACCCAGAGAGTTCAAACCAATGGCACAAAAGGATCAAAACAAAAGGCCCACAACTCAAGTAAACCATGTGGCCCGAGAGGAAGCGTATATTCCCCTAAGCAAGCCGCCAGGAGAAATCATCATGGAAATACGGGAGAAAGGCCTCTTAATAGAGCCCGACCTCAGGAGGTTCCCCCCAGATAGAAAAAACAAAAGATCCTACTGCCTGCACCACAATTTAAAAGGGCACACAACCGATGAATGCAAGGACCTGCGGGAACAAATGGAGGACCTGGCCCGGAACGGGTACCTGAACAACTACATCGACCACGAGATCATGGCCGCCAGACAAAGGGCAAGGGATCGAGAGGTGAACATCATCGCAGGAGGGGCAACGCTGGCCGGGGACTCTAACCGGTCGAGGAAGAATTATAGCCGAGCACGGGGGACAGAGGTGCTGAAAACAGAAAAAATCCCAAACCCCCGAGGAAGTCGGTCGACACCCATCATGTTCACCGATGAAGACGCTCAGGGGGTAAGTTTCCCCCATGACGACGCACTAATAATCAAAGCAACAATCGGCGGCACAGAAGTGGACAGAATCTTGGTGGACCCCGGGAGCGCAGTAGACATAATTTCCAAAGAAACTTTGGAGAGCCTGGGGGTAGAATGCACAGCTCTAACCAAAGACATCACCCCCCTGTACGGTTTCGGGGGATCAACGGTCGTCCCGCTGGGAAGAATTCAACTAGCAATGACAATCGGAGTCGCCCCCAAAACCCGAACAATCATGATAAACTTCACTGTAGTAGACTGCATGAGCAGTTATCAAGTCATTGTCGGCCGCCCCTTCATGATGGAGAACCAAGGCTGCAATGTCCTGTTATTACTTGAAATTGAAATTCCCCACGCGGGAAGGGATCGGGATCATATGCGGAAGCCAGAAGGTAGCCCGCAGCTGTTTTGCCACTTACTCACGAGAGACCCTCTGCGTGGAAAAAGGCACCCAGAAGAGACAGAGAGACGAGGACGACGAGAACACGAGGGAAGACCTGCTCCTCGGCCCGATAGAGAGCTGCACGGCTCGGAGCAGCCGAAGAATTAGAAGAAGTAAAGCTATTCGGGCCAAAGAAAAGCATAAAAATAGGGGGAAGTTTAGACAAGGCCCTAAGAAAAGACTTGTTGGAATGTCTACAAGGGTACCCCGACGTTTTTGCATGGGGACACGATGACATGCCCGAAATCGACCCAAAATTCGTAAGCCATCGCTTAGCAGTGAACCCATTACACAAACCAGTAAAACAGAAGAGGAGAATATTCAACCAGGAGGTGCGGTGCGGAGCAGTAGCGACCGAGGTGGAAAAATTGCTGAAAGCCGGTTTCATCCGGGAAGTAAAATACCCAGAGTGGGTGTCCAACGTGGTATTAGTGAAAAAATCTAACGGAAAATGGAGAATGTGCGTAGATTTCACCGACCTCAACAAAGCATGTCCAAAAGACAGCTTTCCCCTCCCAAATATAGACCAACTGGTAGAATACAACAGCCTGCCAAGGGCTGCTAAGCTTCATGGACGCTTTCTCGGATACAATCAAGTCAAGATGCACCTGCGGACGAGGAGAAGACGACCTTTATCACTGACCACAAGGGTTGTACTGTTATAAAGTGATGCCTTTCAGATTAAAGAATGCAGGGGCGACTTTCCAGAGACTGGTGAACAAAATCTTCAAACCGCTCATCGGCACAACCATGCTGGTATATGTCGACGACATGATAACAATGTCCGGAGAACCAAGAGACCATGTGGCCGACCTGAAGAAAACTTTCGAACTCCTGAGGAAACACAGTTTAAAGCTCAATCCAGAGAAGTGTGCATTCGGGGTAGCCTCAGGAAAATTTCTGGGCTACATGGTGAGTTCACGAGGTATCGAAGCAAACCCACAAAAGATACAAGCCGTGCTAGACCTGAAACCGCCCCGGACAGTTAAGGAAGTACAAAGCCTTACAGGAAGGATCGTCGCACTCAACCGATTCATCTCACGAGCAACCGACAAGTGCCATCCTTTCTTCAAAGTCATCAAAAAAGCTCAAAAAGGGGTCGACTGGACACCTGAGTGCGAAGAGGCCTTCCAGCACCTGAAACAATACCTGGCACAACCCCCTCTCTTAGCCAAACCCCTCCCAGGGGAGACACTGTATCTATACCTGGCCGTCTCAAAGCACGCAGTAAGCTCGGCACTGGTACAAGAAACCGACCATGTCCAGAAACCGGTTTACTACACAGTAAAGCCCTACTGGACGCAGAAGAAACAAACACGATACCCCACACACGAACTCATTGCCCTATCCCTAATCCTGCGGCACACGGAAGAAGTTACGACCCTACTTTCAAGCCCATCCTATCAAGGTATACACGGATTATCCCCTGAGACAAATCTTGCCAAAACCTGAGAGGCCTCAGGGAGACTAATGAAGTGGTCGGTAGAAATAAGCGAGCATGACATCTCCTACCTCCCGAGAACAGCAATAAAAGGGCAGGCCTTAGCAGACTTCATAGCAGAGCTCACGGAACCACAGGTCCTGGCCGTGGAAGAAGACAGTTGGGAAATGTCTGTGGACGGATCCGCAAGTTCACACGGCTACGGAGCGGCAGGGGTAGCACTAAAAAGTAAAAAAAGGAGAAGAGATATGACTGCTCGCCCTCAAATTCGCCTTCAAAACTACAAACAATGAAGCAGAGTACGAGGCAATACTGGCGGGCTAAGGCTATGTACAGTAGTAGGGGTCCACAACGTAGTGATCAGGAGTGATTCTCAGCTAGCAATGCAACAGCTGAAAGGGGACTTTCAAGCCAGGGAGCCGGCCATGGTAGCTACCTAGCCGAAGTAAGAGAATGGGTGGAGAAAGTGGGAAACGTACTTTTCGAACAGGTCGGGCGAGAAGATAACTGCGAAGCAGATTCCCTAGCCCGACTCGCCTCTTCAATGAAGACAGAAAACCCCAGGGTAATCCCTCTTATATGCCTCCAGAGAGAGAAGCATAGGAAGACAGAGGTGGATGTACTAGAAGAAGAAGACAAGATTCATGGATGCAGCCGATCAGGAGATATCTAGAAAACGGGAGAAACCCCTGAAGATAAAAAAGAGGCCAGAAAGCTAAAGTTCAAGAGTACCAAGTTTTCTCTGATTGAAGGAGTACTCTACCGGAGAGGATACACCGTACCCCTCCTAAGATGCCTAGCACCAGAAGAAGCAGACTACGTGCTCAGGGAGATTCACGCAGGCATCTGCGGAAGCCACGCCGGGGGAAGATCAATCGCCTTCAAAGCCTTGAGGCAAGGGTTTTACTGGCCAACCATGCACCAGGATGGCATGAGGATAGCACGGAAATGCGAAGGTTGCCAGAAGAATGCCAACCTCTACCATCAGCCGCGAGCAACTGACCACCATATCCAGCCCCTGGCCTTTCGCACAGTGGGGGCTAGACATCATAGGGCCGATGCCGAAAGGACGAGGTCAGGCAAAATATGCAATCGTGGCCATAGACTACTTTACCAAATGGGTAGAGGCAGAGCCCTTGTCCACCATCTCAGAAAAGAAGGCCACAGAGTTCCTGAAAAGAAATATAATCTGTCGGTTCGGAATCCCCCAAGCAATCATCACCGAAAACGAAAACAATTCGACAGCAGGGGATTCAGGAAACTTGTGAAGACCTCCAGATAACTTTGAAATTCGCCTCGCCAGCCCATCCCAAATCGAACGGGCAGGTTGAAGCCACCCATAAAAACCATCAAGTCAAACCTGAAAGCTAGACTCGGATCAAGCAAAAGCCTGTGGGTCGAGGAGCTACCGGAAGTACTGTGGGCACACCGGACGACCTTCAAAGATTCAACCGGAGAGACACCCTTCTCCCTATCATACGGATGTGAGGCCGTCATCCCAGCAGAGATCGGAATATCAACCCACAGGGTCCGCCACTTCGAGAACGAGCGGAATGAAGAACTTATCAAAAACCACCTCGACCTGATCGAAGAAAGAAGAGGACAGTCAGCCGTAAGAGCAGCAATCTACCAACAGAGAATGGCCCGCTTCTACAATAGGAGAGTTCGGACCCGCTCCTTCCTAACAGGCGATCTAGTGCTAAGGAAAGTGACTCTGAACACCCGTCGACCAGAAGAAGGGTCGTTAGGGGCCAAGTGGGAAGGACCCTACAGAATCACCGAGGGCAGTAGTAAGACCAGGGGCCTACATCCTAGAACATCTGGACGGCACGAGGTTGGAAGAAACCATGAACGCAGAAATGCTAAGAAAATACTTCCCGTAAAAAAAATCAACTTTCCTTTCTTCTATTTTTGCTGAAGAGAAAACCGGCACAAAACAACGAACCGAAACAACTGTTGTAAAAAGGGCAGCACGCCCCCAAGCATGAATAAAAATTCATTTTCTGGCAAAACCCTTTGAAAAAGCTAAAAGAACCACCACCGGATCTGTCTTTGGACTGGGGACGTAATATTCCCCCAGTGTCAAGTGATTCTAACAACTCGGGGTCGGGCGATGTCCCACCGAGTCTGTCTTCGGACTGGGGACGTAACATTCCCCAGTGCCAAGTGATTCTTACAGCTCGGGGACGTAACATTCCCCCGGAGTCTGTCTTCGGACTGGGGACGTAACATTCCCCCAGTGCCAAGCGATTCTTACAGCTCGGGGACGTAACATTCCCCGTAGTCTGTCTTTGGACTGGGGACGTAATATTCCCCCAGTGTCAAGTGATTCTAACAGCTCGGGGACGTAACATTCCCCCAGTGCCAAGCGATTCTTACAGCTCGGGGACGTAACATTCCCCCGGAGTCTGTCTTTGGACTGGGGACGTAATATTCCCCCAGTGTCAAGTGATTCTAACAACTCGGGGTCGGGCGATGTCCCACCGAGTCTGTCTTCGGACTGGGGACGTAACATTCCCCCAGTGCCAAGTGATTCTTACAGCTCGGGGACGTAACATTCCCCCGGAGTCTGTCTTCGGACTGGGGACGTAACATTCCCCCAGTGCCAAGCGATTCTTACAGCTCGGGGACGTAACATTCCCCCGGAGTCTGTCTTCGGACTGGGGACGTAACATTCCCCCAGTGCCAAGCGATTCTTACAGCTCGGGGACGTAACATTCCCCCGGAGTCTGTCTTTGGACTGGGGACGTAATATTCCCCCCAGTGTCAAGTGATTCTAACAGCTCGGGGTCGGGCGATGTCCCACCGAGTCTGTCTTTGAACTAGGGACGTAACATTCCCCCAGTGCCAAGTCTTTCACTCAGCTCGGGGTCGGGTTACGTCCCACCGAGTCAAACTCCATCGGTTTGGGGAGGTGACATGCCCCCAGAACCCAAGTCTTTCACTCAACTCGGGGTCGGGTGGCGACCCACCAAGTCAAACTCTTTCGATTTGGGGAGAAAACCTTCCCCCAGAATCGAAGACCATTACCCAGCTCGGGGTCAGGTTATACCCCTCCGGCTCATGATAACCTCTGAAGGGTCTCACATTACAAAAAAAAAAAGAGAGAGAAAGAAAGGGAGAAATAAATAGACATAAATAAATATTTGTATATAAAATTGTAATGTTATTACAAAAAGTTAAAAGTGTACATAGGGCCCCGGTAGGGTTACCCTTTCATTCAGCCCGCGCAGGGGCAGAAATTTCTTCCTCCTCCTCTTGGACCACCTCGGTCTCCTCGGCCCCAAATGGCGCCTCCTCTTCCTAAGAGGCTTCGGCGGACTAGTAAGACGAGCGGACCCCGATGATTGTGCACCAGGAGAAGAGAGACTCCGAGCAGCAGGCTGGACTCTCCTTGAGACAAACCCGCTCAGCCCCAGCAGTGTCAGGCTGTGCCCGGGAAGTTCCAACATCAGCACGGCCGGCTTTCTTCATGGTACCAAGCCAACTTCTCAAAACTTAGGCCTCTTCGACATGCCTACAAAAAAAAAGAGGAAAATCAGGGACGAGCACATAACAAAGATATCAAACACGATGAAACAAACTGGAAAGATCGTCAAAACAGCCATCAGACCTACCTATCCGACCTGAGACTTCTGAAGGGACGGTTCGAGTAAGGCCTGATCCAACAAAGGCCGCGTCATTAACCAAATCCCTCCAGTGGGCAGCATACCGACGAGCCCAGCCTACCCGGACCCGCACCCGATGGGAAACCTTTGAGAGTCCCTCCACAAGCTGGGGAGGAACCAAAAAAGTTAGAAACCTAAAGAGACTAAAGGACAGGAATAGAGAAAAATAAAGGGACATTAGACTCCTAACCTCCAGCCCTGAAAATATCCGGCACCAAGGTCTCCCCTTCGTCTGAAAACAGGGACCGTTCCCAATCCCCGGTGGCCCAAAACCAGAGATCCTTGAAGTTCTTATTGGAATCTGGGAGCTTCTGGACGATGTTCGCAGAGCTGTTATAAGCAGAAAGATAATACCAACCATGATGAGCTTTTGGGTTGGCCTTCAGACGATACAACCTCCTCACCTCTTCAAAAGAGGGCTCCCCGAGCCCTGCTCGATGCCAAGCCACATACAACCCGGCCAGAATTCTCCAACTGTTTAAACTCAGCTGACAGGGAGCATCTCCATCCCGGCCAACATCCAAGCGAAGTAAGGCTGGATCGGCAACACAGCAGCCCGCACTCAAAAAAGATAGGAAGGAGTGCTACCGAGCCTTCGTCAGGTTGGCTGGCACGATCCATAGGGCCGGGAACTTCAAGGGCGATGTCTATCGGAATATTATACCGCTGACGAAGAAGGGCGAGCGAGATCATCTCGGTTTATCTTGGAGGGACGGTTCATATCCAGAGCCGACGACCCAAGTTTCACCAGGCTCTGGGTCCTTCCGAGGAACCCTTTGATGGTAGGAGTCGTTTTCGATTTCAGAAGCCGTAGGGCTAGTGTCGAGGTCTTCTACACTAGGTGCCCCTGAGCCCGAGGAGAGCTCTTCAGCAGGGGGGGTTGAAACCTTGGCAAGCCTCTCGGAGGAGGAAGAACTATTTCAGACATCCCTGACACACCCAGGAAAAACAGAGAAGAGAGGAGAATCAGTCTATGAGGAGCTACCCAAGGTGTCCGTCCGTACTAAACTAGATAGAGAGTCTCTAAAAGGTGCCCTAAAGCAAGACCCAGCAAAACCACAAGTCTCTTCCTAAGCAAAATAAACAAACAGAAACACTGCATAAAGAAAAGAGGAGAGGTCGCTCAGAAGACTTACTTGTTCTTCTCAAAAGCAGAAGGTTATGAAGTACGGTAAGGTCCGTTCCTTATGTTCGCAACACGGAAGTAGAAAAAGACCACAGTTGAAATCCGAGGACACTAAAGAAAAGCAAGTCAACAGGAATGTTTCCAGAAGAGAAGAAGAAATTGCCGAAAAAGAAATGAACAGTGAAGGCCTCGTCCTCTTATAGTCATGACAAATGCGCTCGTGACCATTGGATCTGAAGAGAGAGCCCGGATGAGCGCCAAGGTGTCGGCTAAAAAAGGGGGCCTCCCTAGTCCAAACAGACGGCTGAGATTAGCCCACTGTGAAAACGCCTCTGCAACGGTCGATTCGTTCCCTCTTTTGGCGGGAACCCAGCGGATGTTTGACAAGTGTCGAACATTAGAAGAAACCCTAAAGTTGATTTGATAGGCATTTAAGAAGACATGACGGTTGTACGTCTCGAGGAAAGATGATTGGAACGGCAAGAAACTTCTTTTTTGCATCCTGAGACGACTACCAGTGAAGACAGTCAGCACACCCTCTCATATAGTTCCCGGTACCAACTCACATACTCATTGGAACCGAGAACTATGGGACAAATGTTGATGGTGTTTTCAGGCGCTACAACATTTAATACAACACGACAGGGACAAAAGGGTAAGTTCGCTGTCTAGTTGAGATCATGAGGCCGACCCGACCAGTTCATGTGAAGACCGACCATTTTGGTTCGGATGACCGAGCACTAGATATGTCGCAAGAGCACTCTCAGCATAAAAGATCGTCATGGCCGACCTCATTAAAACCGACCAGACGACGGACCGTGTTCAAGAAAACAGCACCCCATTCTTATGGATAAGATAAGGAAGATATCCTACTTTCGCAAGGAGAAAGAGTCAGAATCCAAGAGGGAATACTAAAAGAGAAGGCAATATCGGATCAGGAAACCCTACAAGAAGAGAAGATTGGGTTCAAATAGGATTTCTTATACAAATAGGAATCTGATTTCTGTATTATTATAAATAGAAGGGTAGAGCATGTGTAAAAGGACATCTGAAAACCATCACAAGAGTGAGAGATTAGTGTCATAGAGCTCTGATTTGTAAAAGCAAAGAGGAGACCTGAGGAGTGAATTTGAGTAATAAAAAGTACCATCCTGTGTTCTTGCCCGTGGACGTAGGTCGGATCCCAAAATCCGCCGAACCACGTTAAATCACCTTGTCTGATTGGCGTATTTCTTGTTTTCCGCTAAATTTGCCTTTGGTCCCCCATAACCAAAAAAATTCACAGTTGGAGGAGGATTTCCTCGGGAGTGATATTCCAATATTACCCTGATACCAAAATCCACCGTCAACAACTATTGATATGTTTATTTTGTTAGTAATCAGAATGAATTATTAAAAAGTTACAAAAAAATATATTTAGTTATATTATATATTAATTTATTAATTATTATTAAATTTAATGTATTAAATACTAAATATTAAATTATTCTTTTATTAAAATTTTATTTTATTAAAGGATTTATATTATTTTATTATTAATTATTGATTAATTTTATTTATTATTTATAAATTAAGTATTAATTAATTATTAATATTAAATTACTAAATATTAATTTATTAATTTATTAAAATATTAAATATTATTTTATTATTTATTTATTAATAATTATTAATACATTTTATTTTTTTATTTATAAATTTATATTAATTAATTACTTTTGAGAAATATTACAATTTCTCATCAATAATAGAAATCGCATTCCCAAAAGGGTGGTGGGTAGGGGTGTTCACGGGTCGGGTCACGCTGGTCGGAAAACCCGAACTCGAAATTTGAGATGTGAAACCCGAACGGGTCGGGTCAGCCAAAAAAATTAATGTACTAATTATTTTGAAATATAAATACTAGTTGTACGGGCCAAATTTGGTCCAAGGGTAATTTCGACTTTTGCTCAAGGATCACTACTGAATGCACCCCCGAAACCCTCTAACCAAACCCCAAAGGCATAATGCAGGCCCATGCCTAATGAGTTTCAACACCCGTAACCAAATGACCATCCAAAGGCCAGCCCACGTAACGCCCAAGTTCATAAACGCCAATCATAACTCATTCGCTACAACCCACAACGGGCAAAAACGCAGTAATAGCTCCTCATGAAGTCGACCGTTACCATGATCCAACGGACGAGCAGTCAAATGGCAATAAAGACACACGTTACTAGAGCATGTATATATAGGAAACGAGGCTCCAAGAGCAGGGGACTTTTTGAATGACGAGCTCTCATACTCAGAATCTAAGATGACTCTCTCCATAGCTCTCAACACCTCCCACCTACCGCCCTCACGGCAGCCCACGGGGATCAAGGTAACGTCTGACCTTGCTCCTCCTTCTACGATTTTAGCATCTCATTTCCATCACTGACTTGAGCGTCGGAGTGCCCCCGGCACCCACCACACCGGTGGGCAGTACTCCCGCTCACTCTACCTTTGTTTTGCAGGATCACCAGTGCCCTCAACCTACAAATTCTCGATTGTGGACCTCGGGTGAAATCCAGCGTCCACAATTTGGCGCCGGACGCCTGTGCTCAACATCAAATCACCTCTACGATCTTCCATCTACCATCTACTTTCCAAAAACCCTACCCGTTTGGCTTCACGCAACGAGCCAGCACCAGATCTCATGATCACTTAATTAGTCATCAGTAATTACAAACATCGGAGCACATCTCTTCAACCTCCCAAAGGCCTGAGGCTACGGGTCACCCCAACAATCCCATCATTTGATCCAATCTATTAAGAGCATTCAAGAATATGGCAAGTGGAAATCCACCATCAGACGACCATCCACTTAATCACCGGAAAAACCTCCATGACTCTCCAGCCGACTGATCGCAATAAGTCACCTCCTCCATGTGAAAGGAAATACAAGAGTTCAAAAAGAGTGATTCTCTCTAGCCTATCCGGTGCCAGACTACCAGCGAACCAACACTTGGATCATTCTACACACTTCCACCAGTCGACAAGAGAATACTCTCATAATCCCCAGCATAAAAAATCAACTAAGAAGCGTTCTCTATGATTGACATCTATTCGAGTCTGCTTGGGACGATTACCATTTACTCTAGATGGCATGGATAAAATATCATTTCTTTCAGGCTATGTAAGGGGATTGTATCTCCTTCAGACTACATGAAAGGCTTGGCGTCTCTTCCAGCCTACATAAAAAAAATGTCATCTTCTTCAGTCGACGTTAAGAGGATTCCCATCTCCACTTGGAGATATGAAAGGTATGTCATCTTTTCCAATCAACATGTAGTGATTGTCATATATTCTCCATATGATATGTATTAACGTCAACTCTAGACTACATAGGAAATATATTATCATGTCTACTGGAATAAAGTTTCTAGAGCCTTAATTAGGTCCAGTCGACCTCTACCAAGTCTTGTAGAGTGGAGATTCTTTTGGACCTTCAACAGGTTCAATCGACCATAGTTTCATGGACCTTCATCAGGTCTAGTAGGATATAGACTACCTTGGACCTTACTAGATCCAGTCGACTATAGAATCCCATGTACTTTCGTTAGATCAGCCAGAATGTGGACTCCATGTATCTTATCCGTGTCGTGTAGAGTAAAATATTATCAGACCTTTATCACGGGTCTGGTCGACTAGGGATATTTTCAAATTGGGAATCAATGGACATTCACCTGGGCCAATCTACTGTGGCCTCGTGAACACATTTCAGGCCTAAACTATTGTGGCGTTATTGACCCTCACCAAGTGGCACATTGTCTGAGCCGATTGGTATCATTCAAGAATTTTATCAGTTACAAAGCAAGCCCAATAGTATGAATGAAGCCCCAAAAGCCTAACTTACAAAGCCCATGATTTGATATATCCAGTCAATCAAAAACCAGGCTAGACGCATCCAAATTTTGCTTCCGGTCTGCACTACCAAAAAGCACCCTGTCAACCTCTCACTGCACATGAAGATTTACATATTCTTCAGACGACATAGACGAATCTCAATCTCCTTCATACGATGAGAAAGCGATGCCATCTTCTTCAAACGACATTAGGGGATTGCCATCTCGTCTAGACACGAGGCGCGTCCCTTTAATGGAACTATAATTCATACTATTTACTCGATAGGATGAAGCAATGTATTTGACATGAGGAGGATGTCCCAATCGACAGTACCCGAATGAAGATTTAGCAAGGACATCCCGGTCAACTTTATCAGATGACATAAATGTAATGTCATCTTCTCCAGACTACATTGTTCGAATGACGACTACTCCATACGATATGGAAGGATGTTATCTCTTCCAATCGACATGAGTTGGGAGGATTGTATTCTTCTCCAGATGATATGGAAAGGTCAGAACCTTTTTGGACCCATATCGAATCTATTCGACCGATCTCCATCAGATTGGGTTGAGCATAGATTCTCATAAACCTCCATGAGGTATGATGGAGTGATGATTTTCTTACACCTTCATCGGGTCCAATTGAGTGGAGACTTCATGGTCCTCACTACATCCAGTGGGCCTGGAACAATCTAAAAGGAATGAGCTATATAATAACTTAGAAGAGGAGAGTCTTCTCAAAGATCATAAACTCTCATATTACCCACGCGACAGGGTCTTATCCTAACTCTAGACACGAAGCGAATGATCCAGATGACTTTACCCCAGACGACAAATACAAACGCTTGGTGTCAGGCAAAAATCGCCTTCGACTCGACAAATCCAAAGATAATAGAACTTGCGCACATATATAGTATCATACGTTATTGAGGGATCAGCATATAATTTGTGTGACAGGTATGGGAATACTTCCCTTTATTGCTAACCTTATTGATGATCTCAGCCGTGAGCGGTGCTATTCGACACGACAATACGAAGATTTAGCACCAGACTCGGTGGGACATCATCTGTTAATGACATATTCTCCATGCACGTGAACACGTAAAAAGAAGCCGACACCAAAACCTCTGGAGTAGCCCGAAAAAGGAAGATTGGCCAACTCGCGAGCCGCATGAAGAAGCTCAAGATGAAATAACCTTTAAGGTCACTAAATTCCCACATCGCCTGGGAAACTTCACACAGTTTTTTAAAAAAAACATCGGTGTCGCCAATCAACGAAGGAGTAAGAGAGACCTAAGATGGATGGAGTGTCGTACCAGCGATTTCCAACGGTTAAAATCCGCGAACTCAAAGACGACTACAGTAAATTCAAGCTTCGAGACACCGACGCTTCGATGGTTGACGCGCTTCGATGCATGATAATCGCTGAGGTGTCCCCACCAACCTTGTAGAGCCCACCAGCCGTCACCAGGCCTCGCAACACAGCACCTCGACGGCTCATACCCAACAGACGACCCACATTCCTTAAACACAACAGTCTTTTCCTCGACTCAAGGAGAGGTCGCCTCGGCATTGGTAGAGTCCGTAGACTACGTCTTGGGGACTGGAACCCATGATGGTGAAGTTGTTGTAGGAGTACATGGCTGCGTTGACTAGGGATGTTAGTATTGAGTTGAGGTTTGACTCGAAGGGTGAGTCCAGTGTGTACTTCAGCTAGGAACAGCCACGGAAAACAATAGAATCTGTTGAGGAAGAAAGTAAAGGAATTGTGAGAGATTGGAGAGTGAATGTGAAGAGCGCTAAGAAGAGCGCTAAGCCTAATGGATCAGTGTGTCTGATTCATTTTCAAATTTTTTATTTAAAAAAAAAAAAAAACCGAAGCCTTTGTAGCATTTTCTCGAGCAGTTGGCAGGCTCTATCTGACTCTGCATGTGAGAGTCGAAAGCCAAGTTCCGTATCCCCTTACAATCAATTTGCCACAAGAAAACATAAAGAGTTTCAATTGCTATATTAAAAATAATAATATTCCTGGTTGGACCGTATTCTTCAACCTTGTCCTGCTTCTGGGATGAAGAATCTCTAATATCAGGTAACGGAAGTGTCGAGTGAACCATTTGACCTATTGTTATCTTGAATATTCTCCATGAAAATTTGAGGAATCAACGTTCTCTAAGCTTTTAAGTGTCGGCCCATATAGCATAGATGGTGACAACTTAGTAGGTGATTTCTCCATCGAAGAGACCAACTTATCAAGTTGCTGCAATATTTTTTAAGCCATCTCACTGGACTTAGAAGAAATGGGGGTAATGCTTGTATTAGGAACACTGTTATCCCCATTTTCTAAAAACAATTTGGAAGACCATCCTTTGGTTCACTCGGTAAAAGTGGCTTCTGCAATGAGTACGAAAGGAACTGGATATTATCAAGCGACGCCACTTCCTCGCATAGAGAGACTCCCCAAAGCTGCCAAGATCAAAACTTTTAGAAGGTAGCATATTAGATTTCTGGCAATTTCTCCGTGTAGGACCAACAGAGCCTACATCACTATCCATGACAGAACTTCGGAGTTTTAGAGACCTTATTTAGAACCAGTCAGTCTGCTTTTCCCATGTGCTCTGATGAGATGGTGATGGGCCAGAATCAGAGTCATTTGTGAGACCAGCACATTTGAAGTCAAGTTAGTAGGCTTTGTTTGCTCGCATGTAAGGTAGCTACCCGGGCGATGTGGGACAAAATTTTGCATGAAGGGGCTATAGGCCTCTTGTATTCTTTATTCACGCATGCAACGTGGGCTTTGGTTCCACCTTTTCTTTTCTCTTTTGCTTTGGGCTCGCCTCATGGCCTTACTGTTAAAAAAAAAAAAAAAAAAGAGAGAAAATGATAATGGCTTCAAGCAAGCATGGGCCTGTAGTACACGGAATTATATTCTTTAAGAATATTTATACAGCATTTGGGCTAATTTTACTATACTTTGCGCATGTGGACGGACGTGGCACTATATTAAGCTTAATATTGCGTGACTGCATGGACTTCGACACAACCGACCGACTTCAGTAGACAAAACACCCATTGTTATAAAATATCACCATATGGCTCATTCAACAAAATTTGCAGTATAATGTGTGGCCAAAGGATCACATTTGATACGACAAGAGTAAGAGAATTAAATATATGAAATAGTCAATGGACATCAACTCACAACCTGTCGAATGGAGCTATTGAATCTTGAAAAACCATCAGTTTCATACACTTCCTGAACCTTCATCTGATTCAGTCGACCGGGGACATCCCCCATGGACTCATGTCGAGTCAAGTTGTAGACATGGATTAACACATGTCGTATGACTTATACTCCTGAACCTTCATCTGGTTCATCGACCGGGGACATCCCTCATGGACTCATGTCGAATCAATTTGTAGACATGGATTAACACATGTCGTATGACTTATACTCCTGAACCCTCATCTGGTTCAGTCGACCGGGGACATCCCCCATGGACTCATGTCGAGTCAATTTGTAGACATGGATTAACACATGTCGTATGACTTATACTCCTGAACTCTCATCTGGTTCAGTCGACCAGAGACATCCCCACTGGACTATTGTCGAGTCAAATTTAGACATGGACTTCCCTCACTCCATACGACATGTCGAGTGAAAGTAACTCATGAACCCTCATCTGGTTCAGTCGGCTGGGTACTTCCCCAATAGCTCTTGTAGAGTCAAGTTCATAACTTGACATTCGTTTGGTTCAATCAATAAGCAGCATCAACGCTCGAGTACACCTACATACTATGGCCTCGTCCCAAGCGACACACACGTCAAGTACTCTCCAAGCAAAAGACTCATTGACTTAGAGAGTATGGGACAAACTGTACGGGCCAAATTTGGTCCAAGGGTAATTTCGACCTTTTGCTCAAGGACCACTACTGAATGCACCCCCGAAACCCCTTAACCAAACCCCAAAGGCATAATGCAGGCCCAGGCCCAATGAGTTTCAACACCCGTTTTCAAAGGACCATCCAAAGGCCAGCCCACGTAACACCCAAGTTCATAAACGCCAATCATAACCCATTCGCTCCAGCCCACAACGGGCAAAAACGCAGTAATAGCTCCTCATGAAGTCGACCGTTACCATGACCCAACAGACGAGCAGTCAAAGGGCAATAAAGACACAAGTTACTAGAGCATGTATATATAGGAAACGAGGCTCCAAGAGCAGAGGACTTTTTGAATGACGAGCTCTCATACTCAGAATCTAAGACGACTCTCTCCATAGCTCTCAACACCTCCCACCTACTGCCCTCACGGCAGCCCACGGGGATCAAGGTAACGTCTGACCTTGCTCCTCCTTCTACGATTTTAGCATCTCATTTCCATCACTGACTTGAGCGTCGGAGTGCCCCCGGCATCCACCACACCGGTGGACAGTACTCCCGCTCACTCTACCTTTGTTTTGCAGGATCGCCAGTGCCCTCAACCTACAAATTCTGGATTGTGGACCTCGGGTGAAATCCAGCGTCCACACTAGTCATTTTATGTCCCGAAAATTATCATATATATAAAATTTCAAGATTATAAAAGTAATAACAATTGAAATAATATAAAAAACTTTAAAAATAATAAATTTTTAGAAAAATATTAAAAAATTTAGAAAAAATATTAAAAATCTTATAGTAACGGGTCGGGTCGGGTTTTAATATCAAACCCATGACCTAATCCGCAATATCGGGTTGGGTTGGGTTAACCCGAAAAAACAATAAATTTTTTTGAAACCTCTGCGGGTCGGGTTGTGATTCGAAAATTTGCACACCCTTAGAGGTGAGTATGAGACTCTCATTCTCCATTCCTAGATGTGTGTGCCACACTCTCTTTCACATTTTTATTTTTATTCAATTTTAGAAAGAAAACAACCTTAAGGGAAATGATTCTCATTCTTCCATTCTCATTATCCTAAGTAAACAAACCATTCCTTGAAAATAATTTTAAAGACTTACTTTTTCTCCCCATACACCTTTTCCATTTCACAAATTCGATTTTGATATGTAGTAATTTATAAATAATCGGTTAATCAATAATCATTTTGAAAAGTTTCCTATCTATTTTTAGAAGAACTCAAATCAAACACCTTTAATTCCTCACATGAATGACCAATTGTTCTTCATCCATTTGGTAGAGAAAATCTATAATAAAACGAAAGTATCACGTTATTTGCGCAACAATCCAATAATTCATTGTCACGTGTGTTAAAATATTAAAAAATAACTAAAAATATGGATAGTAAATCATACACATCATTTACTAATTTGTTGATAATATTATGTCACACATACTTCCGTTGTACCAAAAAATTATTCTATTTGGTGAACATTTTTAATTTGATCGAGTATTGATAGACTCATGCTTAATTAATCCATTCACAATGCATGCACACATGACACGACCCTTTGTCGTATCAACATCCAGATTCTTATGATACATTGCCCACATAAATAAAAGTTGCATGTTTTGTTTTGCTTATGTTTTTGTTGCATTATATAGTATATATGATATATATATATATATATATATATATATATATATATAATATATATCATGAAAGATCAATAGCCACATCAGACTCAAAAGGGATCGATAAGCCTTTGATGTTGTTGATGCAAGTTCGCAAGTGAAGAAGAGTGTTAGAGATTCCAAGTAAGAGCATTCTTCC
>SKCR01027787.1:0-33873 GCA_019454045.1 Zanthoxylum bungeanum
TACCTAGATGCTTTCTGAAATTCTGACAAAAAAGCATAAAATTCTCCAGTGGAACTTGTACCCGCTTGCTGCCTACACCTTAAGAGGTATTCCATGGCCTGAAATTAGATGTACGTTAACTTCTTTAGCTAAAATGTTAAACACAAACCAATATGCCAAATATAAACAAAACTAGGCAAAATTAATGGCAAAAAAATTTAAACAAGGCAAAGTTAGCAGAAAATTGTGCATTGAAACAAAATGAAAGATAATTACTGGTATAAGCAATACAACATTAATCTGAATGCTTAACTTTTGCAAATGGTTTAAACTGATAAAATAAGTGCTGAACAAAGAGGATGAAACAGAGATATTTAGGGCTTGGCTTGAGAACCATAACAAATAAGCAACCACAAAAAATAAAATAAAAATCCACAACACATGCAATATATATATACATGCAATATATATATATATATATATATTCAAATAAAACTACCTAAAAGATGTAATGAAATATCAAATAAACAATCACAGTTAAAAAGGTAATTGAATTGGATACATGAAAAGGAAAAATAAAAATAAAAAGAATTAGTATTTTAACCACAAAATAAATTAGCATCCTTTTCTTTTATAAATTATAACCAGTACATATGGCAAGAATGTATGATATTATATATCAGTGGTATACTTGTCTATAACCAATTGCTCGCGTTGCAGAGTTTGAATTAGGAAGAAGTCCCATATCAAGAAGCCATCTGGCCTCGGACAAAATCCCATCGCTTCCTACAGTTGGAACAAAACATCAGAAAAAAGAATCAGAAAATCACTCCCCTCGTACCATTCTAACTTGCTTTCCAATATAAATTATAGATAATCAAATAAAAAAGTAAAAGAAATAAAGATCCAAGAACCAATCAGATAGGAGTTAGAGGAACCTAGATGGTAAAAAAGAGCAAGAGAAAGCAGCTACATGCAAATTACTAGTCACGGGATTAAGTTACTAATGATTAGCGGTCACAATGCTCTAATAGTCTGCTCTGTGCAAAACTGTTGTATCCATGTACCAAGCCAAAAAAAAAAAGATACACATCGTTGAGTTATGTATCGTAGCATAAACTACCTGACAGCATGTCCTCACAGCGTAAATCAATCGATCTGTAAAGATCAAGTCTGTCGCTTGAAAGGAAAAAGCACATGAACTCGTAATCCAAATCCTTTGCAATTTGGTCAGGCACACTGGCAGAAGAGTTCGTCTCAGGAGAATGGTCTGCTTCACTTAAATCAGAATGTTCCCGGAAAGAATCATACGGTATCTGGAAAGCGGATGGAGGAGAACCAGTGGACTGCCATGGAAAAAGAAATATCAATGATCGGCAACTTGATAAACTCAAATACAGTTCAGTTATCATATTTTTATTTCTGTAAGAAATATGTTTCAACAAACATCTTCTTATGGGATTCAACTTAGAGAAATGGAAACAATGGATAAAGAATAAGGATTACAATTCTAAGCATATATTATAATCAATAAACTATGCTCATAAAAATGTCACTCACAATAGAAACTCACATGCATGATGCAGCTCATGTCCTCATGCTTTTGTTAGCAAACAACGCCCATGAAAAATACCATTTAATAATCAAAATTCACATTCAAGATGTAGCTTGTATGATTTGTGTTTACAAAGAGAGTGAGGTGGATAGGGAAGGGGCACCTAAATGCTAGTTCACATACGCATAGCTAAGAACATCATAAACAACCTTGATTATCTCAAGGCTGCGCCGTAAACGGTACCAATCATTGGCAGCCAAAGACTGGGCCTTTGGATCACCTGCTTTGACTACAAACTGCACAGCAGCATCCCAATCTCCATTTCTTTGTAGATCTGCAAGCTCTGAATTTGCTTCAGCGGCAATCTCTGGGGAGGCTTTTGGGACATCTGGCTTTCCATATACGAACCTAATATTATCGATAAAAGCACAACAGTGAACACGTGTAAATAAAAGTTATTTTCAGTAAGTCAACACATTATCACAGTCACAGCAGGAGATGATGTCTGGCAGAGAAAATTTAAATGGACAAAATACCCCTCCCTTGTGGTGTTAACACTCCCACATTATTAAATGAGACACACACATATGATTTCTATTCACTTTCGACATGCTATTTAAAATAGTTCCAAGATCAACAAAGATCATGAAAACTTTCATCCCAGTGGCATTAGTTGACAGAAGTCAGATTTCAAGAGAAATCCCATGCATGTCAGGCTCAGCACTTAAGTTCCATCAAAGAGTAAAAGGACATATCAACAACGCTCACCTACATTCTAGGATGTGTAAACATACCATCGCAAGTACAATCCAGTCCCACCCGTAACAATCGGAACACGGCCATTATTAAGAATATCTTTTGTCGCTTGCCTGCCATCCTCAAAAAATTTTCCAACAGAATAGTCTGAGAGAAGAAAAAATGATACATATGTTAAATGGGAGTCTTGGGAGAACAGATATTTCAACTTAAACCAATTGAACCATCATTGAATCCTAATACAAGTTTAAGATCCTTCATTGACAGCAGTTGGCCTTGGCCCACAAGAAACATACCTTCAGATGGATGCAATATGTCAATCAGATGATGAGGCACTTCCTGAAAACAAATAGTAAATTGAGATTGTTACAACTCTAAAACAAGAAGCACTAGTGGAAGAGAACTTGATGAAGACCAAAACAATAAAACACAAGGCCAAGCAAGCTTGATAATATATCACATTTTTCCAGGTCAAAAATACATCAGACCAGAATAATAATAGTGCCCAGAGGCAGATGGAATACAATAATATGACAATGATTTAGTCACTAATACGATAGCAAATGATATGTGCCATTTGGTTTGAAGTACTATTGATTTATTCTAGAAAATTCAGTAGCAAATCACACATAAGGTTCAATAAATTTTGATATTATACCAACATGTGAGACATAAAGGATACGTATCCTTAGAGAGGCTAATTGTCCCTGAAAGAAAATGCTGCCTGAAAAAGTAGAATCTATAACACTAATAAAATGATCTCACAATAGATAGGGCTATGTCTCAATCATATCAAAGCAGATAAAATATAAGCTTGAGACTTGAAGTATAAAAAACTAAATTCTAAATGATTACCACCATGATATGAGTGTGATTATGAGTGAGCAATACCTTTCACAAGTGTCTTAAAACTTAATCTCATGATTAATGTCTCTCACGTCTTTGAAGAACTATCCTTTTACTCATAAATGAATGAAGTATCACATCAATACAGAACATGGCAACTCATAATGTTCTTCAGAGACAACTATTGTAAAAGAAGGCATTAAGCATTTGGTATCTCAATAAGGCACCTTTCTATCACTAAAAGAAGGCTTTGCGGACCCAATATCAAGACCTCGATAAACCTGCAAAAACCAGGGAAAAAAAAAATCAATCAAACCCACTTTCAGAGAGATTCCAATAATCATCATAACCAATGAAAAAGAAGGGTCCTATTAGTACATAAGATGATGTGAGTGAAACCTATTGAGCACAAGGCAACATACAATCCATTCGAACAGGCAGTATTTAATAACATTGTGATTTATGTCAACCACGGCTCCGACACATCAAAGAAGAAACTATCCATTCTTCAAAGTTTCAAACAATGAACTAGTTTATATTGAACCCAACAAAAATAGTTCATAATAATTTAAAATGATGGGATGGGGTAAAAAGAAAAGGCCAAAAAAAAGAAGGAAATTTACAACTGAAGATTTCTTATTTCTTCTTCAGGATAAATTAATTGAATACTCTTTATGAAAGACCACAAAACAAAAATTTCTCAACTCAATTAAAATTAACCCACTTCACCTAATTGCCTCACCTGAGTCACTTTACAAGAACGTACCTCAATTTACAAAAAGAAAAATAGAAACGCTTTACCCACTTTTCCCCCTCTGTTTTAAACTCTTGCCAGTTAAAACCATAAAATACAACAAAGGCGCAAAAACCCAATCAATCAAACAGAACTTTTCCCACTTCATAAACTAGAATTTTAGTGAAAATGATATATTAAGTAGGTGACCTGGACAGAGTCAGCGCTGATGATTTCACCATTGAGACGCTTAGCGAGTTCCAAAGCCAGCCGGCTCTTCCCGGCTCCAGTGGGCCCAGATATCACAATAACCTTCTCTTTCTTGGTTGAAACCGAACATGACGTGGCAAAGAGACGCCGGTGCCGAGGGAGTAGTCGGAGAAAGGGCTTCTCTTTTATCCGCAGGGTACATGCACGGATTCCACCATACACTGCGCTCATTAACATTTCTTTTGTTTTGTTGCGGGGAAGACGAAGTTTACACCAACTGAAACTGAAGTTGCTAGGTTTAGCGATTAGGGCTTTTGCCCGGTCATGTGCATTTTTTTTTTTTTAAGGCGGGAGTATGTAAGAGTTGGACCGATCAGATAATTTAACGATTTCCAATATTTTTTTAAAAAAAATTGGGATTGTAGCAGGAGTGGTAATATGTTGTGCCGGGTTCGGGCTTAAGTAATATTCAAGTTTGGGTTTGGCTTTATCCCGTCCTTTTTTTAATATAAAAAAATTATATATATAATTTTTCATATAAATATTTATATATAATTTATTATATAAATATATATTCTTTTTTTTTTTTCTTAAGCCGGGTCGAACCGGACCCGAGCCTGGTCTCTAATTCTAAAGCCCGGCCCAGGCCAAACCGAACCGAACCGGACCCAAACTTTTTTTACCATCCTTAGATTTTATCATTTGATTAATTTCTTAATTAATGGATCATTTGAAAAACCTTGAATTTCTTGATTTAATTGATTGTTGGAAACTCTTGGTTTACTTCAAATACTCACATTTTCAATCCCTTAATTCACTCTCTTTAAAAGCCTTTCGATTTATAATGACCAATTGAAGAAGAAATCACAGGTTACGACCCCTATAAAAGGAAGTTCATCTCAGATAGTAAAATCTATGAACTACACCAAATCATGACAAACATTCATTAAGATCCTTACACAATTTTTGCTCTCTTCTTACTTCAGGAATTTTCATTAATAATAATTTGACTGATGAGATGCTCATAATTTCGACTGATGACATTTATCGATTCTATTTCTATAATTAATGAAAAGTCTAAAATTTAGAAACCATTGAATGGGCAAAGAGGGTTTGATAACCGAATTGGTTGGAAGATGACACGAATGCGCAAAGTGAGTTTGATAACAGCCAAAAAGTTGAAGCGCCTTCAGTCCCACCCAATTTGCTTCGAACGCTACATCAAATATCGGGTGTCTCGCTTGCTCCAAACCCTATTCTTTTTCCCCAAAATCATTATACCCTGTGTTGACGGATGATTTCCGTCCCAGTGACAGTTTTGAGATAACTCACCGATACAACATTCCATCAACTTTGAATTTGTTTGGTTATGAGGAGACCAAAGGCAAATTTAGTAAAAGGTGAGAAAAAACGTAAAGGTTGACAAGAGAGTTTTCACGTGGTTCGGCGGAGCGAATCCTGCCTACGTCCACGGGCACAAAACGGTGGGGGTTGTTTTTATTGCCTGAACTAACTCGGCCGACCTGTTCTGAATGAGGTCCGAATGGGGCCGAGCAGTTGAAAGAGTTTTACAAGTGGTGTTCTCTCTCTTTTGTATTACAAGATTTGCTATCCAAAAAATGATCATCCCCCACAAACAAACTAACTTCTCTTTATATACTCGGAAAAAAAACACCACCGTTTCCCCCTACTTTATGACGTTCCCGCGTGGTCTCCAACTGATTGACGGGCTCTCTCTGCCTCAAGACTGTCTTCGCCGAAAGCAAACTTGTCGTCTGACGGCCTGTCACACCACTCTGCTTTCTCCACTGCCACACGCAACAATAATGGTGACAGCCTGTAATGTGCTCTCAAACCGTGACACGTGTTGAAGGAAACTACAACCACTCTGATCTTCTGTCGGTCTTCAAGAGGTCGGTCAAAATGGTCTTCCGAACTTCCCAAAATGTTTCCGCCCTGACCCGAAATGTCTGAGCTCACCTGCTGGCTTCATGGGGTAAGAACAAATCAAACTGAAATGTCCGGTAAAATGTGGTTGGCCTCGGCTCTAACGTAGTCGGTCCCTGAGATCTGTACCACGCCGCATCATCTGGTCGGTCATATTCAAGAAAATAGACCCGAGCTCAACATCGGGTTTGAAGGAGCGATAAACATCCTCCGACCCCTGGTCCTCCGGATGAGGTGAATTTTCTTCTCTGCCCTTATCGAGTTACACAAAGGACTTAGCCGCAGAAATCCCCATCAACATCTTACCCCTAGTTCTCGATATAGATCTTGAGGTCTCTGGCTCGTGTAATCGTGCGAGCCAGCCTGACGAGGGCTCGGTCGCCCTTCTCCCTTCATTTTTTGAGTTCGGTCTTCGGTTACCCATTCAGCCATACTTCGCGGGGATGTTGGCCAGGATGGAGATTGCCCCTTGCCAACTAAACCTAAATAGTTGGAGAATTATGGCCGGCTTGTATGTGATCTGGCACCGGGCAGGCCTCGGAGAACCGACTTTTGAGGAGTTGAAAAGACTCTACAAACTGAAGGCCAACCTAAAAACACACCAGGGTTGGTATTACCTCTCTTCATATGCCGACGTCCCTACCCTCATCAAAGACCTTCCCCAAACTAACAAAAACTTCAAAGACCCATGGTTCTGGGCTACAGGCGACTGGGGACGGACCTGGTCAATGCCCTCGGAGATGACAGAAATCCTTGATATCTTCAGAGCGGGAGGTTAGGACCCAATTTCTCAGTTTCTCTTTCTTTCTTAACTTTCATGTCTGGATACTAACTCTTTAGCTCTTCTCAGCCTGTTGGAGGGACCCTCCCAAGGTTACCCACGTGGTCCGTTCTAGGATCAGGGTGGCCCAGAACTATGCCTGCCACTAGAATAGAGTAGTCAATGACTCTGCATTCTTGGAGTCAGGGCTTGTCCGGAGTGCACCTCCACAGATCTCGAGACGGTTAGGTAGGCTCTCGCTGACTTTCAAACTGATCCCCTTACTTGCTTGGCCCGTAAATGACTTGAAACCCTCTGAACTCTGAACTGATCATGCTCTCTACTATTTACTTAGCAGGAATGTCGAGACAACCCAGAGCCCTTAACAGAATCAAAGATCTGACTAAGAGGTCCGGGCCAAGTGGAGCAGGAACTTCTTAAAAAAGGGCGGTTGTAGCGGTGGCTAAGGACAAAACTAAAACAGTGAACCGTCAATCTGATCAATCAACAATCCCATCTCCAATGGTGGTCTCGTCGTCTGAAACCCGCCCTGCTGTCCTTTCTAGGTCTGCCAACAAACGAAAGTGATTGATCGGATCGGGTGGTGCTAAGCAGGAAGAAGAGGAAGAGGAGGAACATCCTCTGATCAGAAGGCAGGCTGTTCGGAGAGAGAGCAGAACTGCAGAGGCCTCTTCCATGAAAGGAAAATGTGTCATGGTGCTCGGTGTGGACGACCTCAATGAAAAGATCCGGGAGGCCACCTCTCATCTTGTACCGACATTTAATGAACTGGCTGACGCAATTCCTCCGGTGGAGGTCCCGAAATATGAAGATGTCTATCCCGATGACGTGGTCACATAGTTTTGTTCCCATATGGCCAAGGTAATAAACTTCATGTCTCCGCACTGCATCTTTACTTTGCTGTTGCGCTAACTTTTTCATTCTCTTTTTGCAGGCAAATTATCTTATGGCCAAGAACAAATACCTTATCATGAGTCTTATATCTGAAGGAGGCCAAACGCAAAGGCTCCAAAGTCGACTTTCAGAAAAAGAAACCGAGCTAGCCAAAAGGATGAGAAAATAAATGCCTTGGAGAAAGTCTTGGATGAGCCCCTCAAACTGAACGAATCCCTTCGGACTGCAGCTAACCTGGCCAAGAATAATGTTGAAACTGCCAAAAAGGACATGAAGGCTGCTCAGGCTGAGAGTAAACGTTTGGGGTGCGATGTGGGAAACACCGAAGCCAAGCTGAGGAAAACAGCTAAAGAGAGAGATCAGGCTCAGGATGAGCTAAAAAGGAGAGAGACCGATCTGGAGAGGAGGGAGCTAAATTGCAAAAGAGGGAGGTTGCACTGGAGGGAGAGCTGGAGAGTGCTCAGCTCAAGGGGATCAGAGATTGTGCCGAGATTATCCCAATTCTGATGCCCAGGATTAACATGGAGATGATTCACGTGGCCATCCGCTATTGTAAAGGAGAACTTTTTGCGGATGAGGCCCGTAAATTACTTGCCCTCCCTTCGGAGGAAGTCCAGGATCCGGAGCCCATTTCAACCGTGCACATGTCCCCGACCCCCGAGGAGTTCTAACCCGAGGCTCCTGCCGCTGAAGTACCTGAAGCCGAAGTTGCGGCCCCTCTTTCCTCCCAAACTGAAACCGAGGTGCATCCTGCCGAACCCGTATTAGTTATCCACCCAATTCGACCCGGCCAAGAAAAAACGGTTGCCCCTGCGCGGGCCGACGAATGAGGGTGACCCAAAGGGTGCCCTATGTAATTTCAAACAATATACTGCTTTCTGTAATAACAATCTGTCATTTCTCTTTTACTGCTTTCGTTTATGCTTTCCTTACTTGGCTTATTCTGACTTCGAAATTTTCAACTTGCCCTTCCAAATCTCAATGTGACTTAACACCCGAACAATTCGAGTCCAGCCTCGATGTGATAGTCTGTCCTCGAGCCGAGATCAAATGTATTCGGTGGGATGTAACCCGAACCTGAGCTTAGAAGAACAATTGGCCCTGGGGGAATGTTACGTCCCCAGACCAATGAGATAGACTCGGTGGGATTAACCTAAACCCCGAGTAGAGAAGAACACTTAGCTCTGGGGGAATGTTACGTCCCCAGACCAATGAGATAGACTCGGTGGGATTCACCCCAACCCCGAGCTGAGAAGAACATTTGGCTCTGGGGGAATGTTACGTCCCCAGACCAATGAGATAGACTCAGTGGGATTCACCCAAACCCCGAGCTGAGAAGAACACTTGGCTCTAGGGAAATGTTATGTCCCCAGACCAATGAGATAGATTCGGTGGGATTGATCCGGCCCCGAGCTAGCGGAACAATACAGACCCGGTGGAACGAATCTAGCCCCGAACTGGTGGAATAATACTGACCTAGCGGAACGAATTCGGCCCCGAGTTGGTAGAACATAACAGACTCGGCGGACCAAATCCGGCCCCGAGCTGGTGGAACAACTTATACTCGGGGGAACGAATCCAGCCCCGAGCTTATGGATCATAATAGACTCGGCGGAACAAATCTAGCCTCGAGCTGGTGGAACATTACAGACTCGGTGGAACGAATCCAGCCCCGAGCTGATGGAATGTTTGAGACTTACACGATGGAAGATTTTCAACCTCCAAGGCTCTGCGGATTCTAGCGCTGGCGTCCCATTGCCAGACCATCGAAAAACAAAAGTTGGAGTAAAGTAAAGTTAACAAAAAGTGGAGGTCACTTAGCACTGTAGGACACAGAAATCGGCGACGCTGTTCTAGACTCGCGGCCTAGTTGGGAGTACGGAATAGTCTGTGGAGGAACTAAACCGGAGAGATAACATGGAGTCGCCACCCAGTGTGAACTAGGACAAAGATTTAAGGCCGCACTCACCCCTCGCAAGGGAAGACCTCAAACCGTTGGGTTCGGAATGGTCCCTTACTTATGTCACTTGTGATGATATAATTTGAGCAATTAATCAACCGAGTCTACTCAATAATCATGCTCAATGGTACTTAGATCTAACATGCTTTCATCCAAATAACTTCACGCAATATAGCACAATGAGCATATGAACCATTAAACCAAAGTAAACAAATAACTAATTAAACATAAACATAAATAAACGAAACATCATGCATAAAGAATGAAGAAACAACATGCCTAAATAACACAATCATGCTTTGAAAATTAAATAACAAGACTAAATTAAATCATGCTTAAAATAATAAATAAACGACCTAGCACTATGACATACTCAAATACAAATTTGGATGAGACGAGATACGTGTATCTTAAGTGGTACGTGGCGTTGTATCCCGAGTACAGACCATATAACTACCGTCCATTCGGAATCGGCTACGGAATTTAGGTCCGGGTTTCCATCCGATATACCACAAAAGGGGAACACATATCCCGCTCATCCAACAATCACATCATGCCTCAAGCGACTCTCATGCAATAATATTTTAAAATAAATAAAATAAAATGAAAGAAGATAAGTAAAAAGGTGCCCTCAAGTCTAACCTCTTTTGTCGTCTCAAGAAAGGGCGTTACACGTCCGTTGGAAGGGTGATTGATCCGATACTTTTCCGATTTGTTAACTCAACGTCTTTCCTCGCTGTTTCGGGATTCGGGTTGTTGTTTTCTACTCCGTTTTGTTGATGTTTTCGCTTTGTTTTCTGGGCAGTTTTGGGGACTGTTTTGGGCAGTTTTTGGATGCTTTTTTGCTATTGCTTTTTTATACTGGTTTCACGTTCACACTGTCTCTCTTTCTCACGTTCAGGTCTGCCCACGTCCAGGCTTACACGTTCTGGCTGATTTCAGTTTGCTGTCGTGGTCAGTGGGTGTTTTCGTTGGCTAGTGTATTGCTCTGTTTCGGCGCTCTAGTTTGTTCGGTGGGCTGGCTTTTGTTTGTTTCAGTGTGTCGGTGAGGGAGTGGCTTTATTTGTTTGTTATTTTGGTGAGGGGTTCTTGCGAGTGGGGGGGCTTATGGTATAATGGTTCACGTGTTTATGGATGGGCAGTAACATGCTGAATGAGATGCTTCACAAAGATGGCAGTATGCATGAGACGTATGGCTTTTAGGGTCTTTTGTGAGGGTTGCTTGTGGTTACCATTTGTGGCGTGAAAGATGATGCTTGCGAAGGGAGTGTAAGTGCGTGAATGAGGTCGTGTAGGGGCAGTTTGTGTCTTCACCTGGCCTAATTTGTGGCCTGCGTTTATCGTGAGGGAGAGCCGAGTGTGAGAGATGAAAAGAAGGGGATGTGTGGCCGAGAGTGAGGGCTGATGTGTGAATGGTCCTGAGGGACTTGGCTGGTTGAGAAGGGCTTATGTGTTGATTTGTTTATTCAGTCGGCTGCATGGAGTGGGAAAGAGGGACCTGCGGTTCATCAGAGAGAGGGGCCAAGGTTATTTTTATTAGCTTTTGTTCGAATGGTTCATCGTTGTTAACAGTTTGAGGGGAGGGTTAGGTTTTTTTGAGTGAGAAGTTGCCGAAAGGGGTTGAGTGAGGGGCTGATAGTTGACTATTTTAGGTTTTTTGGCTTTTCACAAAAACGAGAGAGGAGAGAGAGGGCTGCTAGGAGCGTGAGAGAGAGAGGGAGAGTCGATGGGATTTAGGGTTTCTTTTTTTATGAATTGCCGAGACTGGAGAAAGGTTGAAGAGAGAGGTGCGTGAGAGTGAGGAGCTAGGGTTTCTTGTTTGGCTGTGAGAGAGAGTGGCGAGAGAGAGGTTGAAGAGGATGTCTAGGGTTTGTTGGATGCTTATATAGTGAGAGGGTAGGGTTAGGGTTTCTGCATTGTTTATTTGAAATGAAAGAAATCAATTAATTTATGTGTGTGTTTAATTTTAATTATTTAAGGTAAGAAATTATTTAATTAGGTGAGTGATTTATTTAATTTTGAAATTTAATTTAATTAGATTTAGTTTAATTTAATTTGTGAATTTAATTTAATTGGTTATAATTGGATTGGACTTTAATTTGATTTAGTTTAATTGGATTTTAATTGTATTTTATTTACTTTAAATTAGTTAACTTTAATTTATTTAATTTAATTTGTGACATGTATTTTAAAGGTTTTAATTATTTAATTTGTGAGATGTGTTTTAAATTTAATTTAATTATTTTTGGATGTGATTTAATGGGTTTGGTGTGTTTTAAAAAAGAGGTCCAACAAGCGAACCCGAAGCGAAACAAGCGAGTTAAATCTGACAAATACTAATTCCCAACTTTACCCTTCCAACGTCCGTTTCCCGCGGCTTTCACAACTAAAGAGATAGTGTCTCCATACGAGACTCATCATCGGGCTTATATGCAAAAATGCAATGCCTACAAGCACATACCCCATGCAAAAATTCAAGAAGTAAAAATAACAACTCTGGTGCTCCGAGGCAGCGTCCTGCTCGAGGCCTCCAAAACACAATTCTGAATCTTACAATTCAGTATCCCGGCTAACCAGACTACTGATACGATGATCTGGGGCGGTAAGGCAAATCCCCACGGGGAAGAAGACACCCCGTGTGTGCCTTCCCTAGGTGGTACTCAATGAGACTCACCAGCCGACTCGCATGGGAAGAAACCTCACTGGGTCCGGTTTACCCGAGACTCCTGTAATCAAGGGGACCATTCGGCCAAACCCAAGCCAGGTGGTCTGATGGTTAACAACGGGACTCACCAGCCGACTCGTAGGGGAAGAAATCTCACTGGGTTCGGTTTACCCGAGACTCTTGTAATCAAGGGGACCATTTGGCCAAACCCAAGCCAGGTGGTCTGATGGTTCACAACGGAACTCACCAGCCGACTCGCAGGGGAAGAAACCTTCATGGGTCCGGTTTACTCGAGAGCATGATGGTCATAGAGGCAATTAAGCCATCCACATGCCATACTCTCCGAAAGTCTTCAGCGGGATTCATCAACCGACCTACAGGGGGAGAAACGTCCCTGGGTCTGGTTTACCCGAGCTATTCCTCAAAAATGCGAGCCATGAGGTAGTAACGCTCCGGCCTCGGAGGGTTTGAAAATGACACCTAAGAGTGGCGTGCCACGAGGGGTTCGCACGTTTCCCGCATGTGGCCCATTCCTTGATGAGTTCTGGATCCTCAGAAAGTGGACGGAATTGGGTCAGAACACTTCCACCTGGGGGTTTGATAATGACACCCGGGAGTGGCGTGCCACGGGCTTGGTGCCCTTCCCGACTACCGAGCACCCCTTCGCGTCGCACACATCCCAAGAATATTGAAAATAACTTTCGCATTTGATTAACAAACAAGTAAGATAGACAAGTTTCTTAAAAAAATTGAGAGTTTTATTCATATTCAATGGACCTGTTGCCCTTCTTACAATTCTTTGCGGGTCATTTCAAGAGAGGCTTTTATAATTCTTTCTTCTGGTTTTTTTTTTTTGCAGTCCGACCATATCTTCTAGTCTGAGCTTGATTCTGAAAACTCCCGACGTGTATGCCGTAGTTGTAAACTTCACGCTCAAGTTGATTCCCGGTTGGGACTTCTTCAAATCCTACTGGTCTGAGCTTGATTGTGAACTGGGATCACAGGGTCTGCTACACCAAACGCTCCATGGGCGTTGATGAATAATGCATTTTCCCTGGACCACGCATACTCCGGGAAAATCTGGAAACCCAGCCGAGGTCCTCTCTTCTGACTCATGGTAGTCCTCCCCGTGCACTTTTTCTCCTTTACTCTCATTCGAGGAGACCACCACGCCAATTGAAGGGGGCCTGAGGGACGTTGTCCTCTGCCCTTGGCTAACTTGTTCTTTGGCCGATCCTTCAACTCTGGCAGCCTGTGAAACTGAGGACTGGCAGGCCGAGTAGGCGTAACACCTTCTCACGGAGGAACTTGTTCAGCTGCTGCAAACGGACGTAACCCATCCGCAAATTACATTTCATTCTGCAACTCAGCTTTAATGGGTGACCGTTGGCTATCCCTCTTACATTCCATTCCGCAACTCAAAAAATGAGAGCTTATGATTCCAACCCTCATTTCTGCGAACCCTTTCCTTCTGCCGTTCTGACCAACTTCTTCCCACTCATTTCCTCTTTCATCCATTCTACTGCTGAATTCTCCAACAACCCACGGCTTCCACCTTCTATCGTCGTCTTACTACGCAAGTTTCTTTTTGCTCTTTCCCCACAGATGGCGCCAACTGTTGACGGATGATTTTCGTCCCAGAGACAGTTTTGAGATAACTCACCCGAGACAACATTCCCTCAACCTTGAATTTGTTTGGTTATGAGGAGACCAAAGGCAAATTTAGTAAAAGGTGAGAAAAAACGTAAAGGTTGACAATAGAGTTTTCACGTGGTTCTGCGGAGCGAATCCTGCCTACGTCCACGGGCACAAAACGGCGGGGGTTGTTTTTATTGCCTGAACTAACTCGGCCGACCTATTCTGAATGAGGTCCGAATGGGGCCGAGCAGTTGAAAGAGTTTTACAAGTGGTGTTCTCTCTCTTTTGTATTACAAGATTTGCTATCCAAAAAATGATCATCCCCCACAAACAAACCTAACTTCTCTTTATATACTCGGAAAATACAACACCGTTCCCCCTACTTTATGACGTTCCCGCGTGGTCTCCAACTGATTGACGGGCTCTCTGCCTCAAGACTGTCTTCGTCGAAAGCAAACTTGTCGTCTGACGGCCTGTCAAACCACTCTGCTTTCTCCACTGCCACACGCAACAATAATGGTGACAGCTTGTAATGTGCTCTCAAACTGTGACATGTGTTGAAGGAAATTACAACCACTCCGATCTTCTGTCGGTCTTCAAGAGGTCGGTCAAAATGGTATTCTGAACTTCCCAAACTGTTTCTGCCCTGACCCGAAATGTCCGAGCTCACCTGCTGGCTCCAGGGGGTAAGAACAAATCAAACCGAAATGTCCGGTAAAATGTGGTCGGCCTCGGCTCTGACGTAGTCGGTCCCTGAGATCTGTACCACGCCGCATCCTCTGGTTGGTCATATTCAAGAAACCAAACCCGAGCTCAACACCAGGTTTGAAGGAGCGATAAACATCCTCCGACCCCTGGTCCTCCGGATGAGGTGAATTTCCTTCTCTGCCCTTATCGAGCTACACAAAGAACTTAGTCGCAGAAATCCCCATCAACACCCTGTTTATTATAATCACATTCTTTATCGGGCTGAATTGTCGAAAATACTCCATCACCTAGTGCTTTAATCCAGTTAGGTAAAATTCCCTCGAAAATCTTCACCTTTTGCCGGAACTTAGATTCTTGAGTTGCCAAAAACCAAACATTAGGACTTTGGAGAATTTAGAGTTATGACTAGATCTGTCTCTGCATTAAATATCGGTTTCATTACATTTTGTTCACTGACATTATTGTTTATAATGTCAATTATGCCTATATTTTTTTCCCAAATAATAATAGTGATTGTTGATTCGTCTCCTGCTACATGTATCAGCTTATGCCTCAACCTGTTTTTTTCAAATAATATTATTTGTACATTATAATAGTTATTGATGATTCTTTATAAATTTAATTTTGTTGAAATATGATTGTTCATTGATTCATTTGGTTTGCTATGGTAGAGAGGCATCTACAGTATCAGGTTTCTATTGTGAATTTAATTGAAAGGATTTTGGTTAAAAGCTTAGAAATAATTTTTTTGTGAGGTTGTCCACTTAAGCGTCTTTGGTTCTGAGGTTATCCACGTAATCAAATAAATTATTAATATTTTTATTAAGTTATTAATGTTTAACTTTTCACATTCTTCAACTTTTAACATTTCATTTTCACTACTCCTCCAAACTCTTCGTTTTCCAAGATTATTAATAACTTATTCGTTTTAAATGCGTTATTAATGTTTAACTTTTCACATCCTTCCATATATAACCTTTCATTTTCCTAAATCTTTCTAACTTTTCGTCTTCAAAAAATATTAATAATTGAGAGTACGTTAATTAAAGGTCTATTTATTTCAAATGACTTATTAATGTATAACTTTTCATATTCATAATTAACTCTCATTTATTTATTAGTGGAAGTTGAAGAGTCATAATTTATATTAAGTTAACTATAAAAGTATTTATAACATAACCAAATCTATGATTGCATTAAAATCTTTACTCTCCATCAATAAAAAGCTATAAATAGATAAATTTGTTAATTTCAGAAAATATTAAAGAACTTGCATTGCTTAATAATTATGGTTGAAGGTGCGATCCTAATTAATTCTATTTTTTTATTTGATATCTACAATATTTATCCCTAATAAGACGAACCACGAATCCCGCGGATTCTCAACTAGTGTATATAAAAGTTAATTATTTTTAAGGCTCCATATCGCGCCACGTGGCATCTCACTATTAAATTCCATTAAATAATAAACCTATTATAATAAGAATACATTGAATTTTAAAATTACAATATCTCTAAAATTAATTTTATTATTAAAAATTAAAATTAGAAACCTAAAATAAAATAGAAACATAATCTCCTATTAAAATAGGAAATATATTAATTTAATATGCGAAGCCTAATCTCTACAATAATATTTTATTGTTTAATTATAAAATTAAAAGATCTCTAAAATTAATTTTTTATTTTAAAATTTTGAAATTAAAATAATAAATTATTATAATAAGGAACTTATTGCGATATAAAAATATAATCTCATATTTATTATTAAATTATAATATTAAAATATTTTTATAATTTTTTAATATTAAATCGTATAATTAAAATAAGAAACATATTATAGTATAAATACATAATCACCTATTAAAATAAGAAACATATTAATTTAATTACTTAATAATGTAATTTTTTATTATTAAATTATAAAAATAAGTCTCATTATTTTTTTAAAAAAAAAAAAACATATGTGGTACATAATTTCTATAATAATTTTTTTATTACTTATTATAATAAAAAGATATATTGTAATCTCCTATTAAAATTTAAAAAAAAAAACGACACCTAATATATACAATTAATTTTTTATTAGTAACTTATAAAAATAAAATAAAAAACATATTACAATATTAAAACATAATCTCTTTCTTAAATACGAGACATAAAAATCAATCGTCCATAAAAACTAGCAAATTTTTTATTTTTTGGGTATATTATTATTTGTTATTTTACTTTGAATTTTTTTATAAGTTTTTTCATTAGTTTTTTTATTATTTGTTGTGCTTCATAATGCAGGTTCTGATTATTAGCTCTTGCACAGTGACGATCAAGATTTCAATTTTGATAAGAAAAATTAAGCTTAAATTGAATAAATTACATTAAATTTCAATGGAATTCATCCAAAAGAAAATTAAACATTTTTAAAGTTATTTACAGCAAGGATTATGTTTTCAAATGAGAGTGTAAGACGAGAAAACTCTAATGTGAATTAGAAACACTGTTTGAGAATTGATAGACAAGCAAATGAGACATAAATATTAAGTGTAAATAAACCAAATGTCTCATTTACACTATAAAACCAACATCATTTACAAGATCAATACATAAAATCTTATTTAGAATTTTGTTATGATATAAAATTATAGTTAAAGATGTGCTCAACCCGCACAAAGTGGGGCCCTATACTAGTTATTTAGTAATACTTAAAACTAAAGTCTATTTAGGATAAAACCTAATAATATAAAATATTCTATGCAATATATATTTCTCTTAACCCAATAAGAAAATAGATTTACACATAAAACTTCTTAGGAATAAGATGAATTACGGGACCGATATGATCTTTCCAGATTCACGCAGTATTGGTGAATATAAATTTCTAATTAGAAGCCAAATAATATAATACATAAATTGAACATAAAGACTTTTACATGAACTTATGTATAATTTATCACAAGAAAAAATTATTAAATCTAGTTGATCGTATATGCCCCACAGGCAAAACCGTAGAGCTCTAACTCAAAGCCTTCACTATTCGAGTCGGGTTGGGTTTTTGAATTTTGTGAAACCCGATCGGGTCGGCAAACCTGATTCCAAACCCGAATAGGTCTGGTCGGGTCGACGGGTTGGCAAAAAAAGATATTTTTATATATTAATTAATTTGATATATAATACTAGTTATTTTATGTCCCAAAACTTGACATACATATAAAGTTTCAAGACAATAAAAGTAATAAACAACTGAAATAATAGTAAAAACTTTAAAAAATAATAAAAATTTTAGAAAAATAATAAAAATTTATATTGTATCGAGTCGGATCGGGTTTGATTTTCAAACCCGTGACCCAACCCGTAAATATCAGGTCGGGTTAACCCTATAATACATTATTTTTTCCAAATATGAGCAAGTCAGGTCAGATTGAGTCGGGTTGGATTGGGTCACGTGTTGACCCAAAAATATGAACACCCCTCCTATAAGACCCGAATAGATCTTTTGGGTAACAAAAACCGCCAAAACACTAATAGGGAAAATGAGACTAGAGAACTCATCGAAAAGAAAATGACATACCATTCTTTTCAGGTGATCCCTTAGTATGATGAGAAGAAGTAGTAGTAAACCAAATACTGAAAGCACAAACCTCAACTTATAAAAGTTCAGAATTTGAACTTATCTCAAAAGAGGCATAATAGTACTTTTAATCTCTTCTCAAATTAACCAATCGACATAATAAATTGAAATAACTTTTGACATTAAAAAAGTTTTTCTAGCTAATGGAGAAGTTATGCCAAGCATGCATTAGAGCATCTCCAATAATACTTTCTGTATATATATAAAAAAAATAATAATATCATTTTTATTTAGGGAGTCATTTGAGAGGATTTCCTCCCGCAATCCCCTACATACATCCTAAATAATATAAAATATTTTATTATGTAGATTGGGCAATGACAATTAGTTGTCGTTATGGCAATCTATGTTTATATGTAAGACGTGTTTTTTTTCCCTCATATATCTAAAGAGTGTGGTAATTAGAAGTTTAAGTCAGTTAAATATAGTATATGTTATAGGAGATTAAAAATGATATTGCATTTCCTAAATCTAAGGCAAGAGAAACTCTAAAGAATATTATTAAACCTGACACAACCGTCAGTGAATGAGCAGGTTTGTCAGTTACTGAAGCTAATGAACATGATTACATCCGACAGGACATATAATTCAAATCTAATATTCGGCCGGGCATATATCTAGTTGAAAAACATTATACACATATTTAGTTACTGGAATCACGGGCATTACTATGTCCGACCGGATGTATATTTCAAAATATATATCTAGCCGGATGTGTATTGACCTATAATTGTAGACATAATAATAATCACCTGAGAAAACATGAGAGAATGGAGGGATTATGTCCCCCCTCCATTTTCAGACATTTCCCTTACACTATAAAAAATGTCTGTACCTTTCATAAAAAACTAGAGGGAATCCACCTTCAAAAACCCTAAAAATGGTTGAGAGAAAATAGAAAGAAGCAACACCAATCTTTCGAGTTCCCTTCCCCTTGGGGCAAGTCCGAAAACTATCTGACGATCAAATGTGTATTTTGAGCTATAACATATGCATAAAGGTACAACCTGATGACACATTTCTCAATATTTTTGTGTTTTTAAGTTTATGTTATTAACACAGTATCTTCGGTTAGACGTACACCACATCCAGCTGGACATGCACACATCTGGCTGATGATAGACATATCAAATCATGTTTATTGCCTTGATCAATTATAATGTTATTGCATGCATGTTTACTATATTATTGCTTTATTAAGTGATACACATGTGCAGTTAATTTGATGATATTTATACATGCTTCCGTTATGTTTCTGCTTTTATAATTATTTATCTATCGTTTTGTTACCACTAAGACTATGCATGATTCTGTTATTCTTAGTTTATGATTTAAACATGTTATGATTTATCGCTACTGTATATGTTACTTGTATGCTCCTGCGATTTCGATCCACGCAGTACCTCCGGCCAGACTTACATCAAGTTCGACTGGACATTGATGAACATATCTGGACCTTAAGTACCTTAAAAAATTTTGTCCGGCCTGGCTAACCGGATTTGTTTACTTATCATTTATTACATTGTTTGATGTGATTTTCCGGTATAGTTATCATTTAATATTTGAGGTTTTACTTATCATGGTATTATTTGTTGTTGTACCTGTTATGTTTCTATGATTCTAGTTTTGTGTAGCATATCCGGCTGGACTCTTAGTAAGTTCGGTCATACATTAATATCATAATGTATATCCAGCCAGGCCTCTCCGAGGACAGGCCGATGAAATACATGATTCGATTTGTTTCATTCCTATTTTATCAATGCTTTAATAATTTATCAATATTTACTAAACTTTTTTTTTAATATAATTCATGATTGTGCATTATATGCCTTTAAACTGCTTTTGTGTGTGATATTACATTATAAGATATGAGGATACCTCATTAGAGCATAAATATTATACTGACATCAATAAGTGACCATTCTAAATCCAAATGGGTTTAAGACCGGATCTTGCAATGGGTGTAGTGTTGTCTTTCATTTCTGGTATCTTATACCAGGTGGCGACTCCCTTATTCTCCGGTTATTCTCTCTACAGGACTATCCGTACTCTCTACGGACTACGAGCCCAATAGTGTAGTGGTCGTCGATGTCATAGACATAGCGGTAAACCCCGCTTCGCTCCTATAGTATGTCCGGTTGGAGATAATCAAGTTCATTAACTTCAGTAATTGACAATATACTCGTTCAATGACTGATGTGCCATATTGTAGGAGTAAAGTGGGGTTTACCGATATACCTATGATATCGATGACTATTACACTGTTGGACTCACAGCCCATAAAAAGTACAGATAATCCCGCAGGGGACTAACCAGAGAATAATGGAATCGCCACCCGGTATGAGACACCGATAATGATTTAAGGCCGCACTACACCTGTAACATCCCAGATTTTCAAGACTGTTCCAGAAGATTCCCGGACCGATGTTATAGTCTCGGAGCCTGATGATAATCAAGAATGTTAGAAAGAGTTAGAAAGCTTATGTTAAGTGCATAATTATAATGAGCATGTGAGTGTACAACTACCTAGTAAATATGTATGTGTGTATAAGAATAATATTAATGCAAGTGTTGAATTTCATACAAGAATGAGCATATACATATACATGTGTTTAGTAATATAAGTATTGAAATATGTATATAAGATGATAGAGAGTATGGATGAGTAGTATATGTATTGCATGAGGACATACGTAAGTTTATGACATGAGGAAGAAGAAGAATGATAAAGGATATGTGCATTCATAGATATGTATAGACAGGTATGAATGTAAGATAAATTTAATATGTTTTAGTTTGAGCAAGCATTCTGTTGATATTTGAGCATATAGTTTGTAAGATCATTATAGATGGAATCATGGCTAGAGTAGAGAGAAGCATGAGAAATGCATATATGCATATACATGTGGTGTGAGTTAAGATTTTCAGCGGTCAAGCAAAAGAAAAGAATGTTTTCAAAGATTTCAAATGTTCCAAAGAAAGATTTCAAATGCTTTTGAAAAGAATCGTATTTCAGAAAATGTTTTCACAGTTTGATTTACATATTATGGTTTTATGTTTTTCGGGGCATGAGGTAAAAACTCACCCCAGTATGTAACTATTACAGAGATACAGTTGTAATTGACGGATTCAGAGAGACATGTGCACATGTGGAGGACTGAGGGGACGCTCTCAGATCCTCGAGCCGGGCTAGAGGGATGAGCGATACACAACGCCCCTAGACCCCCAGTTTGAGCTTGGGTGGTAGCATAGATCCGCACCCCCAGCTCCAGTTTGTGGCTTGAGGGACGGCGATACGTAACGCCCCAAGTGTAGGGGGTTTTAGGGGGTGAATCCGGTAACGCAGCGGAAGCGGTGAAAATTCGATTTTCAGATTTCAAAACTTTTTCTCGGATTAATTAAATAAACATATTTATTTAATATTCCAATGATCAAATTATGAAATAAAATTCAATAAATCATATTTAAGTGAATTTACAAATTACCCTTACTTTGGTATTTTGTCCATTTTAGTCCGAAATGATCTAATCAATTTTGAATGATTCTAAATCATTTCTAAGATGAACATAGCATGTTCAAAACATCAAAACACCAAAAGAACCAAAATCCCAAAATCTTGATCCTTGGCCGAGAGCACCACAAGGGTGCCATTTGGTGCACTTTGTCATTTCATGCTTCAAAACACATCAAGATGTAATCCAATCAACATGAAACTTTATATGCATCATATACATCCAAATACACAACATATATGAAAACCCCAAATTTGGAATTAGTCAAGAACCCTAATTTTTCAATTTCCTCAAATTGGACAAATTAGACCAAATACATTAAATCAATTACTTCAATCATCATTCTTCCATCCAATCCAAGTCTCAACACAATGAAACAACTCAAGATCAAATCTAGGTCATCTAGAGTGGGTCAACAACTCTAGATTAGCAACATGGTTTCCAAAACCTTAAAAGAATGTTTACAACTACATTAGTCACAAACTTCCTTCATCATACATGCTCAACACTTCAATCAAACTTCCATCAACAAAAACACAAAGAAATAAAGAAAGAAATAATCTAAGAACATCACATGTTGAAGCCTAGAACCTAAGGAACATTTTCCTCTCTAATAGCAAGTTTGAAAAACTTACTAAAATTCCAAGCTTTCTTTAATCTTTCTTTCTTTCTCAAGCTTTCTTTAAGTTTCTTCAATGGAGTTTTCTTTTGTAAAGTGTATTAGGTTAAGTGTAAAGTGAAATGAAAATCAATATATACATGAAACAATAAGCCTTGGCCGAATTTCACATATAAAATATAAGTCATGTAATTTCAATTTCATTTTAAATTTATTTAGTCAACTTGCATAAATATCTAAATACAACTTTATTAGATATTTAATTAAGTCAACAAAGGCAACTAATATCATTTACTTTAAATATCCTAATGTAAGATATTTATATTTTAATTAATTTAATCATTTAACAATTAAATAATTAATTAATTAATCAAATACAAATATATTAAATATATGTATAATATTTACATTAAATATTAAAAACATATATTCATTTAGGATATAAGTCATATAACTCATTTTGACTATTAATTAATGTGTATTTAAATTAATCAAGTATTAAATGTAAATACATAATAATTAGGCAAATGACTATCTAGTCCCTTTAGCACGTATCATGCGTTTAACCTTTAAACGACTTTATAAATAATCAATATTATTTATTAATGTTGCTCTAGTGCTCTACGAGTATGTTTCATTATTGAGACTCTCTAGATTCAGGTATATCCGTCACGAAATCAAATTTTGTGTCTGTCATAATCTATCCACCCGTAGATTATGACGATCACGGATAATCTCGCTGAACCATACAGGTCGAGGTCATGGAAAATGTATATTCCTCCGTCACAGGTATCCGGATAAATCCTAGAGATATAGATGTAAACGTCAAATCTCTATGGGGATTATCCAGTCGACTATTCTATTAGCAATCTCAAAAGAATGTTTAGAACTAGCTTCTAAACTTTACCACGGGCCCATGGTTTTATCTGATTGCTAATCATATGGACTACCTATGCTCTGGTACACAGAACTGACGGATCCTATCTTGACACACATAGGACACCCTGTGAGGATCTATCTACACCCAACGAACAGGCGGAGGTCTGATCTTAATAGATCGGTGACGTGACTGCCGTCTAAGTGTAGAAGATGTCTCATGTGCCCAAAATGGCATCTCAAGTCTAAGAATCACAAGTGCTACTCAACCCGAGAAGATTCTTATTGACGATGATATACCATCCATTAAGAATCTTCGGTGAGTCGTTCAGTGTTTATCCGCTATAAACACCTACACGTCTATACTAGTCTCCAAGACTTATGGTTCATTGAGAAACCATTGGAATCATATATTCAAGTATACGACATGTGCCGGTCTCTACGGGTTTACTATACTGACCAAGTAGTGTAAACCTTGACCAGGAACTGTCTGAGAATGACAACGTCATGATACTACTCAATGTCCGTTGCGACGCTTTTGCAACGGTACCATGACTAATCATTCTAAGGTCAATACGTCTTTACCATTTAATAAAATAGATTATATTATAGAAACTGCATATATTATTCATAATAATAATGTTTTACAGAAGTATTCAACAGAAATACAACCGGGAATTGGCGCTCTGAGCACCAACCCCAACAAAATCTCCCACTTGCTCTAGTGCCAATATCGATTGTATCTAATACCCATCGACTCCACGTGTTTATCAAACAACTTCGGAGGTATGGCCTTCGTCAACGGGTATGCTACATTATCTTCACTCGGTACCTTGCACACGACAATATCCCCTCGCGACACGATCTCTCGAATGATGTGGTACTTGCGTTCCACATGCTTCAACTTCTGATGCGCCCTCGGTTCCTTTGCTTGCGCAATGGTTCCAGTATTATCACAGTATAACAGAATCGCATTCTCGATACTTGGGACAACTCCCAATTCTGGGATAAAGTTCTTTATCCACACAGCCTCTTTTGCAGCTTCAGAAGCTGTAATATATTCCGCCTCAGTGGTGGAATCTGCTGTTGATCCCTGTTTGGAACTCTTCCAACAAACTGCACCTCCGTTAAGGGTAAAGACAAATCCAGATGTAGACTTTCTATCATCGGGATCCGATTGAAAATCGGAGTCTGTATACCCATTAACCTGCAGTTCGTTTCCTCCATAAATTATTAACTTATCCTTGGTACATTTAAGATACTTTAGGATATGTTTAATGGCCATCCAATGGTCATTACCTGGATTGGACTGATATCGACTAGTTACGCTAACAGCGAAACTAATATCAGGCCTCGTACATAAAATGGCATACATTATGCTACCCAAACACGAAGCATAAGGTTGGTTAGACATTCTAACCTTCTCATCTTCTGTTTGTGGACACATCTTCTTAGAAAGATGAATCTCATGTCTGAACGGTATGTTTGCTGTCTTACAGTTACCAAAACTATACCGTTCCAAGATCTTATCTATGTACGTTGATTGGGATAACCCAATCAGCCTCCTTTGTCTATCTCTATAGAGTTTTATCCCTAAAACATAGGAAGCTTCTCCCAGGTCCTTCATGGATAAATTCTTACAGAGGTATGCTTTGACGCTTTGTAACATACCTAAATCATTCCCAAAGATTAGGATGTCATCAACATATAGGACTAAAAATACGACCATGCTCCCACTGGCCTTCTGATACACACAGGATTCTTCCGAATTCTTGAGAAAACCAGATGATCTAATAATCTCGTCGAATCGAAGATTCCAACTTCGTGAAGCTTGTTTAAGTCCATAAATGGACTTCTTAAGCTTACATACCATACCCGAGGTTTCGCTGGACGCGAAACCTTCCGGCTGTTCCATATAGATTTCTTCATCAAGAAATCCATTTAGAAAAGCCGTTTTGACATCCATTTTCCAAATCTCATAGTCATGATACGCAGCTATAGAAAGCAAAATCCGGATAGACTTAAGCATTGCTACTAGTGAAAAAGTTTCATCGTAGTCGACGCCAGGTCACTACGTGTAACCTTTTGCTACCAGTCGGGCCTTGTAAGTTTCAACCTTACCGTCAGGCCCGCTGTGGGACACAGAAACTGGGCGACGCATGCTGTCCCGGGCTCGCGGCCCGGTCGGGAGTACGGAGTAGCCACGGGGGACTAACCCGGAGAATAATGGAATCGCCACCCGGTGTGAACCGGGAAAATGAGATTTAAGGCCGTACTCACCTCTCGCAAGGGAAGACCTCAAACCGTTGGGTTCGGAATGGTCCCTTACTCATGCCACTTGTAACGAAAGGATTTATGTAATAATTTAATCAGGCTTAAGTAGCACTTATTTCCAAGAGTATCATGCTTCTAAATTCACATGTACAAAATAAAACTTACACATACATTTCACATCTAAGATTGCATGCTTGGAAGTACATCAAAGGAGCGACAAACATACAACTTCATTGGCATATTATATTCAAGAAAACACAAACACACATACTAACCACACAAGCACACATGTGAGCACCTTCTCAAGTGGTACGTGGAATTGTATCCCAAGTACAGACCGCACTACCGTCCATTTGGATTCGGCTACGGAATTTACGTCTGGGTTTCCATCCGATATACCACAAAAATAATACTCAAATGTTATCATGACATAGGTATATGAATTGTAATACATTAAACACATTGTATTCATACATGTGGGGATAGCTACTAGGAAAACTATGTATGAAATCTGATGAAAAAGACTCAGTTCAGTGGGTGCGCGTTCACGTAGCGTTTAAAAACGCATTCGAACGGTAAACAGAAGGTTCGCGTTTGTGTAGCGTACGAGAACGCGTTCGAACGGAACCAGACCTGATGCATGATAAGACTAAGAAAGTGCGTGTGCATTCGCGTAGCGTTCGAGAACGCGTTCGAACGGTAAACAGAAGGTTCGCGTTCGTGTGGCGTTTGATAACGCGTTCGAATGGAACCAGACCTGATGCATGATGAGACTAAGAAAGTACGTGTGCGTTTGCGTAGCGTTCGAGAATGCGTTCGAACGGTAAATAGAAGGTTCGTGTTCATGTAGCGTTCGAGAACGCGTTCGAACGGAACCAGACCTGATGCATGCAACATAAAGAATAAAGACAACAATGTCAAGCTCAGTATGTCCGATTTAACGTATCTTGCATTCAACCGAACACACATCAACCGACGCGGCAAAAAATCGTGGTAAAGGGCTTAAACCCCTCCCCGTAGGGGGATCTTTCATTCCACTTACTAAGCCCATGCGCTCGATTGAATCATGCATATATAGAATTAGAAGCAATAATATCAAACTTAGTATACCCGATTGAACGTATCTTGCATTCAACCGAACACACATCAACCGGCGCGGCAAAGCATCGTGGTAAAGGGCTTTAACCCCTCCCCGTATGGGGATCTTTCATTCCACTTACTAAGCCCATGCGCTCGATTGAATCATGCATACATAGAATTAGAAGCAATAATATCAAACTTAGTATGCCCGATTGAACGTATCTTGCATTCAACCGAACACACATCAACCGGCGCGGCAAAGCATCGTGGTAGAGGGCTTTAACCCCTCCCCGTAGGGGGATCTTTCATTCCACTTACTAAGCCCATGCGCTCGATTGAATCATGCATACATAAGCAACATGCAGAATTCAAGTGACGAAAAAATAAATAAACCAAAGCAACACAAAACAAACGAGGGTGCCGTTTACTCAAGCGGTACATGGAGTTGTATCCCAAGTACAGACCGCACTACCGTCCATTCGGATTCGGCTACGGAATTTACGTCTGGGTTTCCATCCTATATACCGCAAGAGACGACACTCTTTCATTCATCCAATACCCACAACACGCATCATACACACACAAGATTCAACAAATAATTAAAATACAGTCAAAATAAATAACAAAAATCAAATAAATATGAGTGTGGAAAGTACCCTCAGGTCTAACCTTTTTGCCAACTTTCGGGCTTGCGTTTCACGGACGTCGGAAAGGGTACAGCTCCTCAACTTCTCCGGTTCACTGGTTTAGCGTCCTAGCTCACTGTTTTGCTGTTTTGCTTGCCGTTCGGTCTCTGTTCTGCTGCTGTTCGGTCTCTGTTCTACTGCTGTTCGGTCTCTGCTTTGCTACTCCCTGTTCAGGTCACCTGTTTTGACGCTTCAACGAACTGTTTCGAGTGTTTTTCATGGTTTTTAGTGTAGTTTTGTGTGGTTATTTCAAGAATTATAAGTGCAGTTTATTTTACTGTTTTAGGGCGGTTTTATGGACTGTTTTGGGAATAGTTTGGGTTGCTGTCCAGACGTGTTTCAAGGGCTGTTTGGGGTGTGTTTGGGCTACTGTTTGGAGGTATATTTTCGGTGGTGGAGGGCTGCTGTATGGGGGAGATTTTTGGTGATGGGTAGAGGTTTAGGGGGGTGCTGTTTTCGGTTATGGAGTGGAGGAGATGAGGGGAATGGTTTGTGTTCTTCCTATTGCTATTGCCGTGAGTGGCTAAGGTTCTTCGTGTTCGTGATTTTTTGTGTGAGTTATCTGTATCAGCTAGCGGATCGCATGTCTTGGTTATGGGTTGTTTATATAGAGAATGGCTAGGGTTTCACCTTGTCTCACAAGGAAGAGATTTGATGGGGGAAAAATTTGGCTAGATTAGGAATGCAATATCTTTAATTTGTTATGATTGATTTTAATTAGGCATGACATCTTTTTAATTTAGTATGTGATTTGTTTAGTTAGGAAGTTAATATATTTGATTTATCTTTATTAGGTATGATTATATTTTATGTTTTATTTAATTGGTAAATGGTTTAAATATTTTATTTAATATTTAATTTAATTCTCCATGTGTTTTAAATGTGTTTTATTAATTGGGATGTGTTTTATTGGCTTTGGAGGGCTAATTGGGCTGGGATGCGAGGCTAGCAGCAAAACCAGAAACACCGACGCCGTTCGAACGCCCATTCGAACGCTACACGAACGTTCGCAATCTGCCTGACGTTCGAACGAAGCAACGAACGCAGCACTAACGAAGACAGTGAACTTGTGAAATGAACTTGATGACGTACTTATTCCGAACTTCCCCTTCCGACCTCCGTTTCCCGCAATATCCTTAGCTAAAAAGGTAGTGCCTCCAACTGAGACTCATCATCGGGTTTCACATGCGAAAATGCAATGCCTACAGTCGCCCCCACTTTGATGGGACTTGTGTAGTGTGTGACTTTGAACAATCCTATCAAAGTTATGCAATGCATTTTCACTTACCTGGCTCGGTTGCTGCCTCGAGCTGAGTTGGTGCTGCAGCGGACCTCGATCCTAGGACGCATCCCAATAATTGCAACCGACAACGGGGGCACCTCGACCCTGGGCACCTCGACCCAATACCGCTGACAATAGGGACCTCGCCCTCGAACTGATGATGTAGTGGGTACCTCAACCCTAGGCACCTCGACCCGGAACTACAACTGATAACGGGGGCACCTCGACCCTGGGCACCTCGACCCAACACCGCTGACTATAGGGACCTCGCCCTCGAACTGATGATGTAGTGGGTACCTCGTCCCTGGGCACCTTGACCCGGAACTACAACTGACAACGGGGGCCTCACCCTCAAGCTGATATGGGCCTCGCCCTCGAGCCGACATGATATGGGCCTCGCCCCCAAGCTGATATGGGCATCGCCCCTTGGGACTCATCCCAAAAACTGAAATTGCGCTGACACTACTTGGCTCATTTCTGCCGCTTTCTCCTTTCTTCGAACCTGCGAACACAAAACGAAAACAAACACGAAGAGAATGCAATGTTACGTGTATGCATGAATGATTTTCTTATTCCGTTGGGTTAGGTCTTCTGCTAATTCTCGTGGTGACTGCTCGGTCTTCTCTCCCTCAGGCAAAGTATTGCTTCAATTTGTCTATGTTGATCGGCTCGATGAACTCGTTGCCCTCCAAGTCTGATAGCTTCACTGCCCAATTTCCCATTACCTTCTGCACTATGTAAGGTCCTTCCCAGTTTGGTATGAATTTTCCTCTCGGATCTGTCGTCGACGGCCTCGACTGCTTAAGTACCAAATCACCTTTTCTGATCTTGGTGGGACGTACTTTCTTGTTGAATGCTCGGGCTAGTCTCTTCTTCTGATACAACTGCATGTGATACAAAGACTTCGTTCTCTTCTCATTCAATAGTGCTAATTGATCAAACCTCTGTGCGGCCTAATCTGTTTCGGTAATTCTGCCTCTGTTAATACCCTCATAGACTGTATTCCACTTCTTACTGTACCACTTCACGCAATACTGCTTCCATTCCATAGACCAAAGAGTAAGGTGTGGCCCCTGTTGTTGTTCTTACTGATGTTCTGTACCCCCACAAGCATACGGTAATTTCTCGGCCCAATCTCTGCAATTTTCTGTCATCTTGGCTAAAATGTCTTTATAGTCTTGTTGGCTGCCTCAACTGCCCCATTTGCCTGCGGCCTGTACGGTGACGACTTGTGGTGGCCTATCTCATACCTCTGTAACATTGCCTTCGTCTCTCCTTGAAACTGGACCCCGTTGTCTGTCACTACATGATGCGGCATACCATACCATACCGACAAATGAGGTTCCGAGCTATAAACTTTTCCATCTGCTTTGCTGTAACATTGTGGAATGATTCGGCTTCTACCCACTTCGAGAAGTAATCTACTGCCACTACTATGAAGCGATGCCCATTTGATGCATTCGGTCGAATTTCCCCAATCATATCAATCCCCCAATGCTGAGAAAGGCCACGGCTCTGACAACCCGTGCAACTCTGTGTGCGATAAATGATTCAAATTACCATGTGCTTGACAGTCATGACAGTGCTTTACCATTTTCGCGCAAATCTGTTTCCATGGTTGACCATAAAAACCTTGTCTCACTATCTTGCGGGACAGATTCAACCTGTTCATGTGCGGACCACATACCCCGGCGTTTATTTCTTCCATTACATGCTGAGCTTCTTCCTTTCTCAAACACTTCAACTGAATACCGTTGGCTTGCCTCTTGTACAGTTCCCCTTTAAAATCACATACTGGGAGGCTAACTTCTGAATGGCTATTCTGTCTTTTCTGCCTGCCCCTTCCGGGAATTCACCATGTTCCAGATACCTCTGAATGTCATAATACCAAGGTTTACCGTCGTCGACCTCAACTTCCAGAATTCTTTCAATCTCATAAACAGGTTTGCTTGCTGTTGTCAGTATCAATGGTCTCATCACTAACTTTTCTGGATTTTCCCAAGTCGCTGCCAGTGTAGCCAATGCATCTGCCATCTGATTCTCTTATCTCGGTAAGTGCTGAAACTTACACTCGGGGATAACCTGTGCCAACTTTCTGAGGTGAAAATGTAAGGTTTCAACCGTTTTCTTTTTCAATTCCCATTCTCCTCGCATCTGCTGGACTACCAACATAGAAATCTCCGTAGACTTCCCACTCATCCCAGGCCTTCAAGGCTATCATGCTGTCAAACCAAAGCACATGTTTCATACTCGGCCATGTTGTTAGTCACTCTGAATGTCAACCTCTTGGCTAAAGGCAAAGTCTCTCCCTCGGGGTCACTATCACGATCCTAATTCCGGCTCCCTTGTAATTCACTGCTCTGTCAAATACATTTTTCCATCTCTGGACTGTTATTGCTTGATCTCTTCATCTGGAAATTCAACTTATACTGATCCCCCTCAACAGGTTGCACTGCCAGAAACTCTGCTACTGCTCGCCCTTTGATCACTTTAGAGGTGAGATACTCAATGTCAAACTCTGTCAGCAATACCAACCACCTGCCCAATTTTCCCACTAGTGAAGGCACCGAATGAAGATATTTCAGAGGATTCTCCTTTGCCACCACCTGGATCTTGTATGACTGGAAGTAATGTCGCAACTTTCTGGAAACCCATACCACGGCAAGACAGATCTTCTCAACTTCTTGATACCGAGCCTCATACGGGAGCATCTTCTTACTCAGATAGTAAACGGCATGTTCTACCCCTGTCTCATCTGCATGTACCATCATTGCCCCTAGTACTTCTGATTCTATAGCCAAATACAATATCAAAGGTCTGCCCGGTCTCGGAGGTTTCAATACAGGTGGCTTTACCAAGTACTCTCTGATTCTGTCGAAGGCTGTCTGACACTGTTCATTCCATCTCACTGGCTGATCTTTTCTCAACAGTTTGAAGATAGGCTCACATACCGATGTCAACTTGCAATGAACCGACTGATGTACTGAATTTTCCCCAAGAATGCTCTGACTTCTCTTTCTGTCTTCGGTGCAAGGCATTTCTGTGATTGCCTTGATCTTTTCGAAGTCTACCCTCTATTCGCGCCCATTCCCCACTGTATGACCAAGCAATTTCCCTGATGTCACCCCAAACACACATTTCTTAGGGTTTAGCCGCAGGTTGTATCTGTCAACTCTCTGAAGAACCTTTCCAGTGCTTCAATAACCCAACCCGTGTCTCTGATTTCACCATCATGTCATCTACATACACCTCAATCTCTTTGTGCATCAAGTCGTGGAAAAGTGTAGTGGCCATCCGCTGATAAGTAGCCCCCGCATTCTTAATCCCAAACGGCATAACCTTGTAACAATAAGTACCCCACTCAGTAACAAATGCATTCTTATGTTTGTCTTCCTCAGCCATGAGAACCTGATTGTAACCTGTGAAAACCCATCTGCAAATGAATACATAGCGGATAAAGCCGCGCTATCAACCAGAACATCTATATGTGGCAAGGAAAATCATCTTTCGGATAAGCTTTGTTGAGATCTCTGTAGTCTACACACATTCTGACCTTCCATCTTTCTTTCTTCGGCACCGTACTATATATTAGCCACCACTCAGATATACTACTACTTTACTACTTCCAGGAACCCCACATCTATCTGTTCTTCTAACTTCCTCTCTGACTTTCTCAGCCCATTTTGGTCTCATCCGTCGGATTTTATGTTTTTACTGGCTTCATATTCGGATAAGTTGGTATTGTGTGCTGGGCAATGTTTCTTGTCTACCCCAGACATGTCCTCAATAGGACCAAGCAAACACTTTGGCATATCTGACCAACACTTCTTCTAGTTTCGCATCTCTCTCGGAGGTTACTTCACTTCACTTGCAATCAATTTCCTTGGGGTTCTCAATGTACCCAAGTTAAATGCATAGTTCTGGCTGAACTGATGTCAAATATGCTTGATTCGTGCAGTGTAAATGGAAATGACTCAGGCAAGTAAGCAAAAGAGATGTCTTTATTATTGGATAATGCGGAAGTACATTAAACAAATCAGGAAGGTAAATGTCTTCATCATATATAGACACTTCTTCCTCTGCAATCAGATCTTCTCAGGCTTTTCGTCCTCTCCCAGAGTCAGGCTCTCCAACTTCATCAATTCTTCCTCCCAATTCTCTTCTTCCACAGCTTCTTTAGTCAGCGGTTTCTCACCCACAAATCCTGGAAGATCTCAAATCCAGGCACCACAATCCCATTAACTTCCACAGGTTCAGGCTCCCCTTGATATCCTGAAGCTTTCACAAAACATTCCATCAGTTTCAGGCCCTTTTTCTTGACCTTCGGCTTTTCTTCATCAGATCTATACCCTAAACCTTTCCGAGTGGTCTGTCCTCTGAAATCTGGCAACTTTGAACCTTCACCCGGTTCAAACTTCATTTTTTTCATAATCCTAGCCACCCTAGGATCCACCCATTCCTCAAAAGTAGCTGACACCTGAAACCTTGTGAAAGGTTGTATCTCCAAGGCAGCCACGGCATTATCTATCCTCAGCCCGGATAGTAACAACTTCTCCCTCATACGGGAACTTGATCATCTGATGCAAAGTGGAAGGCACACCCCCAAGTTTGTGAAACCAAGGCCTTCCCAACAATAAGGCAAAAATGGCTGGATGTCCAGCACTGTGAACTCAACCTCATCTTCAAATCGGCCCTACCTTGACCATAGCCACAAAAGTACCCTCAACTCCCCTTTTACTGTCATCATAAGCCTTGATAGTCATACTGGAGGGGTCCAAGTCCTGTTGCTTTCATACCCAATCTTGCCAGAATTTTCAACGGGCACACATTGATGGACGAACCGTCATAACCATTACACATGAAGTTTTCTTGCCCCTCACTCGGCCCTGATAAATAGAGGCCTATTATGATTTCTCCCCTTCCTTCCGGGAGTTCATCTCATCAAAAAGATATCTGCAAGCTTCTTTCTGAACTGACCCAACAAACATTGCAGGGTTTGGCGTCTTCCGGTACCACAATCTTGCTCAAGGCCTCAACCATGGCCTGCCTATGCTCTCGATATGCACATAACAGTTCCCAGATACTCACTTGTGCTCTAGTCTTCCTCAATTGCTTCAGCACTATACCCCCCTCAGTATTTTCTCTGCAGTCTCAACACCTTCCCTACCATCTGTCAAAACTTCATTACCCTTTTCTCCGCCATATCATTGTAAAAGCGACCGCTACGCGTCATTCCCCTTACTTCTT